>CABFWO010004572.1:0-28921 GCA_902155825.1 Timema genevievae
GGAGAGTTAGGTGTGTGACACATATGATGGTTGTGTGACAGGAGAGCTAAGTGTGTGACACATATGATGGCTGTGTGACAGGAGAGCTAGGTGTGTGACACATATGATGGTTGTGTGACAGGAGAGCTAGGTGTGTGACACATATGATGACTGTGTGACAGGAGAGCTAAGTGTGTGACACATATGATGGCTGTGTGACAGGAGAGCTAAGTGTGTGACACATATGATGGTTGTGTGAAGGAGAGCTAGGTGTGTGACACATATGATGACTGTGTGACAGGAGAGCTAAGTGTGTGACACATATGATGACTGTGTGACAGGAGAGATAGGTTTGTGACACATATGATGGCTGTGTGACAGGAGAGCTAGGTGTGTGACACATATGATGGCTGTGTGACAGGAGAGCTATCTGTGTGACAGTTTGTTTCACTCACACTTGAGTCCTGTGTGAAGGTCACAGCAGCAAACTTTGATCCTGGCGTACTCCTCACAGTTGCTGGCTATAGTGGAACATGTTCCATCACTCAGGTAACAGGCATGAGGAACATAGGGGAACCTCTCTGGAACATGAAAGATTACATTGCTTCGTTTCACTATGGTGTAAGATAGGGCCATAGTGTAATCAGTCAAGGTAAGACTGCTACCTTGCTTGGTTCCACTATGGTGCTGGGACTGGATTGCTGGTGACGAGGAGATTGGCGTTTGAATCTCCATCCATCAGATGACCGAGTTACCCACTATTCCTCCAAGCAATTGTGGGTACATTCCCTATAAATCTCAACCTCCTCCCTATTCCATTGGAATGTCGTGTGTTTCACCCTAATTGGCCCCTACACGATCAGTCAGACTGTCAGTTTAATAAAGTAGTAATTAATACTGACCGTGAAGGGGCCCTATAGAAGGTACCTGAACGCTGTGAGAGAAAATACATTTAGGAAATATTTCCATCTCACCTTTTCCTCAGCTGTCAACCTTCCGCCCCGAGTGGCGTAGGTCACGTGTGTTCGTAGGAACTGATGTGGGTGTGTGTGGGTGTGTGTGGGTGTGTACACCTGGAACACGTCCTGCACTCTGAACGTGTGTGTGATGTCCCATGAGATGATTCATGGGTGCGACGCGAGCCGATCCGTTAGCGGGCCACATGGTTAGAACAATGGCTGTATTGCGTCATTCATTCCTTGCTCCACGTGGCCCCATCGCTTTTATGTCAACTCACACACTATCTATATATGAGGCTATATCAGCACACGACTTACAAACTAACAACTCAACCTCACAGAAATGTCAATAGCTGGTTAACAGGAATAGTGAATCACGGTTGGATTTAATATTTAGCACCGCGTCTTACTACCCGTGCGCGTTATGCGCTTAAGTACTAATTACACTAATGAATTAGGAATTGGGAAGGTTGAATTTAGAAAAGTGAGCCCGCATTTGCGTTGAGGGAGAGTGGAAAACAATTTAGGAAAAACCACCCCCAGTTCACCCGACCGAGATTTGAACCTTGATCTCCCCGTCCTCGGTGGTCGAGCTCAACACGAATAGTGCGTTAGCCAACTACGCCACCGAGGCGGGTCACAGTTGGATTTACTTAGGGTGGTTTCCCCCAAAGTGGTTTTTCACTCTCCCTCCACGCAAATATGAATACACATACTCTAGATTCAAACTTACTCATCCCTAACTCATTAGCGTGATTAGTAAATATGTTTACAGCCTGAACAGGTAGTAAGACGTGGTGTTAAAATACAGGCCGAACACACACAGGGATTAAACTTACAAACTAACTTAACTTAGGACCAGGGCCGTAACTAGAGGCTTGGGGGCCCCGGACCAACAAATAATAATGCCCCCCCCCCTGTTTTTTCCCTCCCATCTTTAAATTCCACATTTCCCCTTTCTTTTAATAAATCTTGTTGATGTGTGATGTTAGTTAATGAATGGTTTTGATCCGGTGATGTTAATATTATAAATTCATGCATTATGACTAAGGTAGGCGGTAGCCTTAAGGTGAAATATATATAAAGTTAAATTGAAAATTATTCTTTACAATTACACTGGGCCAATGCACATATACAAAATACAATAGTACTACAATACACTTTGGATCACTAAGATAAAAGACAGCAATATTAATATTAAAAAACAGAATTAATATTGTGTGTCGTATGCCTTGTATGATGTATTGGCAGGCTTGGCTTAAGATCAAAGTGGATATTCACGTGGAGCGACAGTTTTAACGGATTGGCAAGAAAAAACAGCGAGAGTTAAACATTGAGACAATATATGCGTTTGATTAAAGCTTTGGTCTGCTTTCGTTCAAGATATTAAAAAAATCTCGCTCGGGAGCTCCCTATGCTCGGGGGCTCTGGGGAACTGCCCCACTGCCCCGGTGGTAGTTGCGGCCCTGTCTAGGACCGCAACACTAGCACAAGGAATTGTGAGATCTAGCTATTATTACGAACCACCCATATCACACAATATATTAGAGATATTACTGGGCTTCCTGCCCACTGAGCTACAGGAACACTGACAGTGTATCTAGCTAGTATCGGTACCTAGGTATCTTCTGTCACAACAGCAGTGGTCTTCCAGCACCTGGTAGCTCAAACAGTAGTAGATATCTTCGTACGAGCACTTGGCACAGCCAGGTACTCTGCGGTCTGTAACAACACAACGTGGGAGATAAGAAATACTCTGTAATGACGATAATGACTTATATTTCGCATTGAAAAAATGTGTATGTAATATTTTATTCATGGAAATATACATTGTTTCCTTCTAACACCAGGTTAATACGTCATATCTGATCAAATATGGCGGGCTAGCACATCTGCCAGAAGTTGGGGGACTGTGACATGACCGTCGCTATAGTGCGCCTACTGTATTGGTGTGTTTTTCCAGGTCGGTGCACGTTTATTTTGCGAGTGCAATTGATCCATGCCAGCTCCTCCATTGTTCTTTGTGCAGTCAGTCGTAACTGGAGGACACAGGAGCCATTAAGTTAGATACAGTGTGTGTGGTAGTTATTCATCTCTTGAGCAGATATTAATATGTCGACGGAGCACAGAAAACGTCTGATAGTAGAGTGGGCTTGCTTCGATCAGTTCCATCACCCACCACCAGCGCTGCTGTAGTAAACAAGATGGAGGCCACAGCATAAAATTTGTCGAAAGTTTATCTGAAGGAACTAATCTAGATCCAAACATTTATTTGGTTCTCTTTCACAAACTCATTTAAAACGTAACATATTCTTTCAGACGTATGTAACTATTGAAACTGAGAATTTTAACAACTGTGTGAAAGTTAAACAAAACAAAAATTTATCTAAATGAAAGGTATATGAGTATTACTAATATTTAACTTTTATAGCCTATAGCTAGTAAATAAAGCATATACATTTTTTTTTAAATCGCGTCCAAGACAAGTAAATTAAAGACTATAAGCAATTATGTGTGGAAACCAGCACCATGTCAGCACTAGACAATAAAATATTTTTGCCATTGAGGCAATTAATGTGGGCTGGATCGTAGCATGCGTTAAAGCCAGTTTTTTGTTGTTGTTTTTGCAGATTTAATAGCAACATTTGTATTTTGGCCAACATAAATAAAATATGGATTCATTAGATACGTTTATCGCGACTATTTACTTTTAATTAATATCAACAATGGTTGGATATTTGTCAATGGAATCCTGGAAATGAATGAGAACTTTCCTCTCTTCGTTTAAAAAGTTTCTCGTACAACTTCATTATCCCTCTGGCAGATATTATGTTGTGATTACCAGGTGTATAAAATTAAACTAAATGTATATTATATCGAAGCAATATTTTATTTTGTTATAAAAACTGTGAAATCGCTTGCCTTAAGCTCACGTTCCTTTCCATCTGACCTTGAGTCATGTGATCCACGCCAGTATTATTATAGGAGGGTTCACTTCTTACGTAATATTCAGAGATAATAAGAAAATTATGTATCAAGACGTCAATATTGGCAACAAAAACACGGTTATAAGATAATGTTGGTAGGTGTACCCGCTTCGGTGGCCGCATAGTCTAAGGCGTCGCTCTTACAATATACTGGACTTTTGATGACTGGGAGATTGGGGTTCGAGTCTCGGTCAAGTGTACTGAGGGTGGCTTCCCCTAAATGTTTTTTTTTCCACTCTACCTCTACACAAATGACGGGTACACTTCCTCTAAATTCAACCTTCCTCATCTCTAACACATCAGCGTAGTTAATATTTAATTTATTTATTTGAGGTATTTAATGTACACTTTCTGAACCAACTAATTGTATCAGCACACGAGAATTTCTACGAGCGAGAGCGAAAGGGCCTATCAATTTTGCCAGGAAAAGGTATTTTGACTTACCTTCCAAGGTTCTTTTACAAGACACAATCGACATGGGACCAACGCCTTTACTTTTCCTCCGAAGGAAGTTGTGCAACGGATTTCTATTGCTCAAGAGAAATCCGTCAACCCCGGCTGGGTTTGAACCCACGAGCATTGGGTCCTGACCCCAGGACAACCGACTGTCGACCATAGTACATATGGGTACAACCCGAACGGGTTATAAGACGCTGTGATAAAAAAAAGAATATGACGACGTTAGTGGACAAGGATTAACTTGAAAACGCAAGCATTGGCTACCTGTAAGCCTGTGACACCCTGTGTGTTGGAATATAGGAGTGAACGTCCGGCTTCCTCCCCAAACTATTGAACCATTCATAGACACGCCCCTCAAGACACTCGGGTGCTCTAGGTTGAGATGGTAGACTCGCAATTTGGACCTACTGGAGGAAGATGAAGCTAATGATCATGTCACCCACAATGGGCTCATCAAGTTGATCTTAAGGCGGTCGCCTCGGTCGGCGAGAAAGTACCAATCGCTGTCAAGTGCCACACGATTTAAAAAATACACTGGTCTGTGTAGCTTTATCGAACCACTTCTTTATTCTGTATAAGCTTATACTCCCCTTCATCCTTCACCTACAACCATCCTTTGTCGTGTCAATAAGAGGGGAGTGAAAATGATGAAACTTCTTATCTCAAGGTAAAGAGGAAAGTTCTCTGCTAGTTCTAAAATATTTTTAAATGTTCTGTTGTGAGCCAATCAGAACTCTCCAGTGTTTGTTAGAATAAGGATAAATATAGAGTCCTTTTCCATCCAGCCTCGCCACATTGCTCCGAGAATATCCTAAAAATATCGTCGAAAAGGAGCTAATGTCACATTTTCACACAATTTCTTTTTCCATTAATAAAAGGAAAAAGATCCTTGCTGTAATATTTTGATTTTGTTTTGGCGTGAACCATATTTTGAAATAACTCGTCTTATAATTAAATATTGCGCTAGAGCTTAACGACTTTGCAACAATTTATTTCTTACCGAGTCGACCCCCTTAAACTGATCGTGATACATACATTACTGTTTTATATTAAGCTAGATTGTAAGTCGTGTTAACCAGTGTCTATAAAGAACATTCTAGATTCTCTCCACCCCTCTAATATTCATTCTCCCAGCCGAGTAACAACCTGTAATGACTGCTCTGGTATCCTTGAAATCAACAAAACACACGCATTCGAACAGTTCTTCTCGGTTTACGTAACGTAATTGTGTCGCTTGACATTGTGTTCCTTTCTCGTAGCCTTGTGCCCGAAATGTTCGGATATCTGCGAGCAGTTGTCGACACGAACACGTGAGTTTGATAAGAAGTTTCTACGGAAACAAGTTGAGATATCTCTGGCAATGGAGTGATAGGTGATGATAGCAGCCGACAACTGGAAGAGCTTCGCATCGTAAGACAATAACTTGTTCAGAGGTATTCTAACAAACATGATAGAATACACTGAGGTAGTCTTGGAGGAGTGAACAAGAAGATTACAAAACATTGTAGAATGTACTGAGGTAGTCTTGGAGGAGTGAACAAGAAGAATTACAAAACATGGTGGAATGTACTGAGGTAGTCTTGAAGGAGTGAACGAGAAGATTAAAAACATGAAGGAATATGCTGTGTGTATCCTAAGAGAGTAAATAAGTAGTCCTGGTAGAAAATTCTAGGGTTGCTCTAAAGAGTTAAGCTAAATCTTGAGTAGATGAAATTATTCAAAATCCAATAGCTCAGTTTAAATATTTTTGTTACTGCCAGTACTTTGGTCCTACTCTGTTATGTTAGACAGTACCTTGGTCCTACTCTGTTATATTAGACAGTACCTTGGTCCTACCCTGTTCTACCAGCCAGTACCTTGGTTCTACTCTGTTATATTAGACATTACCTGGGTCCTACCCTGTTCTACCAGCCAGTACCTTGGTCCTACTCTGTTATATTAGACAGTACCTGGGTCCTACCCTGTTCTACCAGCCAGTACCTTGGTCCTACCCTGTTCTACCAGCCAGTACCTTGGTCCTACCCTATTCTACCAGCAAGTACCTTGGTCCTACCCTGTTCTACCAGCCAGTACCTGGTTGGGGGTTCATGTTGGTTGCAGCGAGAGTGGCCTCCTCCTCAGAAACCATGTGTTCTAGGACATCCATGTCCTGACTGGCAGGACATGCGCAGTATACCACAAGCAGGACGAGTGCTAGTGGTGACCAGAACGCCACCATGCCATCCACGGCAGATTCTGTAAACATCCAAAGATAAGTATAGAAGGATGGTTTAAACAAAGATAGAATCTAACAGAATCTAGCTCTAAATTGAGGGCTTGTTAGACTAGTGAGAGTAACCAGAAAATTAATGGGTTTTTAAAAGAGTTTTAACTACATTGAAATATTAAATACAAACTGTTTAATATTAAGGGAAATTAATATAATACACACGCACCGTATATACCTATATCAGGACGTCAATAACATGAGGAGGTAGTTGATTGAGAGCACTATACACTCCTTTAGCTGGTATGTGACTTGTAGTTGTATCAGGATGTTAGAACCATGAGGAGGTATTTTAGAGCACTATACACTCTTCTAGCTGGTATGTGACTTGTAGTTGTATCAGGATGTTAGAACCATGAGGAGGTATTTTAGAGCACTATACACACCTCTAGCTGGTATGTGACTAGTAGTTGTATCAGGATGTTAGAACCATGAGGAGGTATTTTAGAGCACTATACACTCCTCTAGCTGGTATGTGACTAGTAGTTGTATCAGGATGTGCGAACCATGAGGAGGTATTTTAGAGCACTATACACTCTTCTAGCTGGTATATGACTAGTAGTTGTATCAGGATGTTAGAACCATGAGGAGGTATTTTAGAGCACTATACACTCTTCTAGCTGGTATATGACTAGTAGTTGTATCAGGATGCTAGAACCATGAGGAGGTATTTTAGAGCACTACACTCCTCTAGCTGGTATGTTACTAGTAGTTGTATCAGGATGTTAGAACCATGAGGAGGTAGTTGAGAGCACTTTACACTCCTATAGCTGGTATGTGACTAGTAGTTGTATCAGGATGTTAGAACCATGAGGAGGTAGTTGAGAGCACTTTACACTCCTCTAGCTGGTATGTGACTAGTAGTTGTATCAGGATGTTAGAACCATGAGGAGGTAATTGAGATCACTCATTATACACTCCTCTAGCTAATACATGACTAGTATCAAGATGTAAGGACCACGAGGAGGTTGTTGAGAGCGCTACCACTGTTACACGACACCTTGTATACACTCCTATAGCTAATACGTGACTAGTATCAAGATGTAAGGACCACGAGGAGGTAGTTGAGAGCGCTACCACTGTTACACGACACCGTACCGTTACACAGTCGAGCACACACTGCAGTGTAGTACACACCTGCCAACTATGACTCCAACCCCGCCTTGTCTGTCCTCAGCAGACCCCTAGGAGGGGGCCGGAAGCTATGCTACGTCACTCCCCCTACCACGTGGGACACAGCATTATTGCACACTTTCACAACACAACAGGTGGAGGGACTTGTTATGGAAATATACTGGAACTTGACCCCCACTAAAAATATGTTGGGGCTACTGCTTGCTCCAACATATTGGGGTAGGGGGGGACTATCTCCAAAATAAAAATGTAGGTTCCTTACACAAAACTAGATAAAAGTGTTTCCCCAAAATGGGCTTGTTTAAAGTAATACGTCTAAAATATAATGGCAAGCCTATATTGTAAGAAACTTTCTTCAACGATTCTCCCCTAAAAAATATACAATTCGATCCACTGCAATTTTCCAAAATTTTAAATAAGCCCTTTCTTAAAGTCTTAAAGTGTAATTTAACACACTTAACCTCAAAAAATATATATATTGGGAGTGATCCATTTCAAATAGAAATGTATATTGGTAGTTGTTCCCAAGAAACTCTTTAGAAGTGTATATTCAAAAATATATTTTGGATGCAGTCAATCCCCCCTCAAATGTTATATCACCCCCCTCCCATAAGAACTGAAAGGAAACTAAATCGAAATATACATTTTGAATAAGATTTCCATTAGTGATCCCGGGACCTCCCTAAGAAACTATCGAAAGCTAGCTGTCCAAGAATGTTTTGAGAGTTGCAAATACAACCCCTTCCTCCCCCTTTCCCATCAAATTACCACACCTCCTTCAAACCTCTTTAGTACAAATAAAATGTCGGAGTTCTCTCACAAAGTTGGAATAAAGTGTTGGAATAATGTTCACTCCAAATCTAGTATTGAATAATATCTACCCTGGCCCGAAACTGTCGTACTGACCGAGTTAGCAACTTGCTAATCGCCGATACTACCGAGGCTTGCTATCGTCCATGCTATCAGAGGACCCGCCAGAGGTAGCGAGCTATTTTATTGCTTCCGTTGAAACTACGAGGAACCAACAGGATGTCTGTATTGGGCGACAAGGGACTATATACAGCTGATGGAAGAACAGAGCGACAAGGGACTATGTACAGCTGATGGAAGAACAGGGTGACAAGGGACTATGTACAGCTGATGGAAGAACAGGGTGACAAGGGACTATATACAGCTGACGGAAGAACAGGGTGACAAGATACTATATACAGCTGATGGAAGAACAGGGTGACAAGGGACTATATACAGCTGATGGAAGAACAGGGTGAAAAGGGACTATATACAGCTGACGGAAGAACAGGGTGACAAGGGACTATGCACAGCTGATGGAAGAACAGGGTGACAAGAGACTATATACAGCTGATGGAAGAACAGGCTGACAAGGGACTATGTACAGCTGATGGAAGAACAGGGCGACAAGAGACTATGTACAGCTGATGGAAGAACAGAGCGACAAGGGACTATGTACAGCTGATGGAAGAACAGGGCAACAAGAGACTATGTACAGCTGATGGAAGAACAGGGCGACAAGAGACTATGTACAGCTGATGGAAGAACAGGGTGACAAGGGACTATATACAGCTGATGGACTTAGTACCTTGTTGCTCTGTAGATACAGTGCCTAGTTTTGAGATCGTAACAAGACTTACACAAGCATCACAAGTGCAATAAGCGTGACACTGAAGTGACCTTATGGACAGGGCTCATTGCCGACATGCTTATCTGCGCGGCACTTAACCTAATGAACCGAGAGATACCCGCGTCAAGTTACCTTTACAAGGTACTACCTTAAATAATAATAATAATGATAATAAATAGGCTATTAAATTAAATAACCGCATCGATGGCTACGCTGGTTAAGGTGAAAATTTCATCTGGTTCAGTTTGTCAGCGATGAAAGATATCAGGGTTCGTATCCGGTCTGGGTACACCTGATGTGTGTTTTTCCTAAACGCTTTCTATTTTTTTATTAGCACCGCGTCTTACTACCAGTTCGGGTTATACAATTATTTACTAATTACGCTAATGGTTTTAGGGATTAGGACGGCTATATTTATAGTTAGTGTACCCACATTTGCGTGGAGGGAAAGTGGAAAACCATTTCGGTAAAACAATCTCAGTACACCCGACCGAGATTCTAACCTCGATAGTCTTGTCTACTGAGACTGTTACGCCTTAGACCATGCGGCCACCGAAGCAGGTCGCTTTTTCTATCCTATTCTGGATTGTGTGAATATACGGACAGCCCGGAACAGCATCCATGATAAACTGTTCCTTTTCATCTGTAGCCCAGGAACAGACAGACAGACAGGAGATTCACTTGTTTTAGTTCGGGTCATGTTAAACGTCTGGATGCACCATAGTCTCGTCATCTATAAGGTTAACGATTACAATACTTACTCTACATGAGGAGGTAAACAACTTTATTAAGCCCATTGTGATGTTTCATTAATAAAATTAGAGTGACCTTTTTTTAAAAAATGTGCAGAATATTGAAACATGTGAATTCACAATCCGTTACTTATGACAGTCATTAAGTAATTAATTAATATTTGTCTTTAAGCCTCCAGAAATTATTATTATTCGGGGACCTAAACTTGGACTTGATGAACTGACTAAATATATCAACCCACGACTTACGAACTAGCTTAATTCCAGATCAAACCCAACATCCAGTTCCTCGGGCGTCAATTAAAAGTTGTTGAGAAGAGTAAACTACGTTCAGCTACGTAGGGAATCGAACCCGGACATCCCCAGGTCAGTAAGCAGTGAACTGAGCTGTCGGAGTCACGTTGTTGCTGTTAGGTGACGGTATAACCACAGCGGGGCCTTTTGAGGGCCTTGGGCCCCAAGCCAAAGAAGGGAAGAGGGGGTTTCCCTTGGTAAATGTCTGAAAACTGGATGGACCTAGAAACTATTTGTAGTTTAATGCAAGACCATCTTTCAGCTTCATATTCGAGAATATTAGAAGGACGTGAAATAAATTATAGGGACTCAGATCTATCCCAAGGGGGGGGGGCAATGTCCCCCCTCCTCTCCTAGTCCCACCCCTTCCCCCACTGCATGAAACCTGTGGCTATGGTTTGAACCATTAAACCTTATTTGTAAGAAGTGTTCGCTAAACTTGAGAATGTAACTTTACAAAATGTCCCAGATTTTGCATGAACTATGTTGTTTTTTTTACTGACCATTAAATGGCAAAAGTCGTTGTTCCAGTTTCTTGACTGGAGCCAGGCAGGAAACTGAGACATACATTTTAAACCTGCCCGGTTAGTACTGCAGTCATCGCACGAGAATGAACGTAGTCAAAACTCTTTGACTTGATAGTATGGAATGTTTGGTCGTAAGGGCAGAGGTAAAGAAACACGAGCCCATGGTTCAAGTACATACTCGTGGATGAATGGTCTGGGAAGTCCTGACACCATCCCGCGGTTCCTTGGCTTAGTGGTCAGGGAGACCGACGACCCATCTGATTCCACTGCGTGTTCCCGTACAATACCTTAGACTCCTTGGTCCCCTTAATAACTCGGCCAATTGTACAGTCAGGATAGTCGCAGGGTTATATAGACCTGTAGTTTGACCTTCCTGGGTAACTCAGGCACGGGGATGGTGCAAAGGTCAATTGTTCACTCTCGCAAGACTACTGTAGTAGATTGTATTAACTTGCCTGGTCAGTTATAGACCTGCTGATGGTTACTGACCTACAATAATATCAGAGTAGTCGCAACGAATGCAAGCTCCTAGACTAGAACTGGCTGCGTACTCATTATAACATGAACCGACCAATTGGATATTGACTGAGTTTACTGGCGGGTCGTCGCGTTTTGAGAAGGTTCTGTAACAGGAGAAAACATTAACACTAGTAAGGGGAGAAAAATACAGTTGCAAGCCGAGTAATGGTTTCTAGAGCTACGTGCGGAGACATTACTCTCTGAGGACTGGGTGTTACACTACTCTATGAGGGCTAGGTGTTACACTACTCTATGAGAGCTGGGTGTTACACTACTCTATGAGGGCTGGGTGTTACACTACTCTATGAGAGCTGGGTGTTACAACTACTCTCTGAGGGCTGGGTGTTACACTACTCTATGAGGGCTGGGTGTTACACTACTCTATGAGAGCTGGGTGTTACACTACTCTCTGAGAGCTGGGTGTTACACTAATCTATGAGAGCTGGGTGTTACACTACTCTATGAGAGCTGGGTGTTACACTACTCTATGAGAGCTGGGTGTTACACTACTCTATGAGAGGCTGGGTGTTACACTACTCTATGAGAGCTGGGTGTTACACTACTCTATGAGGACTGGGTGTTACACTACTCTATGAGGACTGGGTGTTACACTACTCTATGAGAGCTGGGTGTTACACTACTCTATGAGGGCTAGGTGTTACACTACTCTCTGAGAGCTGGTAGAGAGCCTCTCACTGGTTTATACTACCCACTTATCTTAGCAGAGCTCTGGGACGTGGATGGCCCCCGCCAGGGTAGATGACTTAGTTCCCAAGCCCTTGGGTAAAATGTATTTTTGAGCTTGTAATATTTAATAACATTAAAATAAATGAGTTGTAGACGCCGGGCTTCGATCTTGGTACTTCTCTCATTCCAAGCGAGCGCTCTACCATCAGAGCTACGCCCCCGCACCTTGAAACTGAGTGTATATGCAGGATGCAGAGCAATTTTCATATAAATGGCCTTTAGTAGCCACAAACCTTTGTTTTGTGGTCCAAGCCTGGATCATTGTTCGTCATATCATCTTCGAGACGTAAGATTCCAAAGTTTGGGAGTCATTTATTAAATTGTGGCTTCGTTATTGAAGATTTTTAAATTTTAGTATAAAAATTATTAAGGTATATGGTTTTAATTCCTAAAAAAACATATTTTTGATAGAGCTCAAAATATTGCTGTCAATAGAAATTGTATTTTTAGAAAATCACGGCTTCCCCACCCTTCACCCCCATCCCCCTCCATCCACCCCTTATGTTTATTTATTTTATTTTTTAAATCATTATTATTATTATTATTATTATTATTATTATTATTATTATTATTATTATTAGCACCTCTTCTTACTACCCGTTCGGGTTATACGCACTTACGCTAATGTGTGATGGTAGGGTGATTGTGAGATGAAAATGGAGGAACTACAATTTAACGCGGGATCCGAACCACGGTGGAGGCCTTGCATTCCTCACATTCACAAGTTGTGATTAATACACGTCTTGTCAGAGGGGAAGGAAGGGTTTGGCAATCAGATGAATCTGTGCTTTTTAAATTATTAAAATCGATGGTGTTGAACTACGTAATCGTTGTAAAAAAAGATTGCTTCAACTTTTTTTAATATATCGATGATATTTAAACAAATATATATTCTTTCTCTTGGAAATTTAAATTCAAATTTGACCGAAATGATCCCGATTGAAATGATTTGTTACTGTTGATCAGAAAAATCTTCAAGGCGGATGAATACTGAGCTGTTTTTTAGTAGATTTACAACTTTCATAAAAATGCCCAAAGTATCGTGAACCGACTATACAAGTCTAATGACACAATAAAATAACATTATGAAAGTGTTATCCTTTAGAAAGTATACACAAACTAAAAGGTATTTAAGTTAAAAAATGTAATAAATTTCCCAATAACACAAAGCTACTTTAATATTTTAGTAGTTTAATGTTTAAAAGTAGGCTGGGCTAAAGTTTGAATTTAATTAAGCTCTAATAAGGGATTACTGCCGTATTTAGGTTAAACTTAAACTAAAGTTATTTATATATCAAACAATACACATGCGTTAATTAAGTTTATATCACTACCTTTGTTTACATACCTCCCACTTTATGGCCTTTAGTACTGTTTGTTTATTGAGGCGTTCTAACAAACGGTTAAATACCAGATATAAATAGAATGAAAGTTAGTAGTAGTAGTAGTAGTAGTAGTAGTAGTAGTAGTAGTAGTAGTAGTAGTAGTAGTAGTAGTAGTAGTAGTAGTAGTGGTAGTAAGTACCCGCCGTCAAGAAATGTAAAACTCAGAATATATATAAAACAATTGTCTCCTCCGTTGTTCTTGATGGTTGTGGGACTTAAGGCAGATTTCACAGTCAATTTGACGAATACATTACGACACCCACTTAGACAATAGACAAGAATTGAAATGGCTATTTTCATATACGAAGTAGTTTTATTCCTTATCCTTATCATGAGCTAGTTCTACCCAGTCCACCTCATTACACCCTATCTCTAGCTAGAGCTAGTTCTATCCAGTCCACCTCATTACACCCTATCTCTAGCTAGAGCTAGTTCTATCCAGTCCACCTCATTACACCCTATCTCTATCTTGAGCTAATTCCATCCAGTCCACCTCATTACACCCTATTTCTATATTGAGCTAATTCTATCCAGTCCACCTCATTACACCCTATCTCTATCTTGAGATAGTTATATCCAGTCCACCTCATTACACCCTATCTCTAGCTTGAGCTAGTTTTATCCAGTCCACCTCATTACACCCTATCTCTATCTTGAGATAGTTCTATCCAGTCCACCTCATTACACCCTATCTCTAGCTTGAGCTCGTTCTATCCAGTCCACCTCATTACACCCTATCCCTATCTTGAGATAGTTCTATCCAGTCCACCTCATTACACCCTATCTCTAGCTTGAGCTCGTTCTATCCAGTCCACCTCATTACACCCTATCCCTATCCTGAAGTAGTTCTATCTCTGTTAATGTAATTAAATGCGTAAACCCTGGACGGGTAGTAAGATTCAGTGAAAATAATCATTTAAATACTAGGATAATATATTGTCAAGGATTCGCTCTGGTCTCAAAGACAGTCCCTTAAAAAGGTTGTGGAACACTGATGTAGGTATTGCTTCGTTCCAGGAGGGTCCAGTTTTCTTGCGACAGAGTGTATACCTTGTCGGAGTTCATTTGTTTGGTATTCAATACATCAGAGGGCTGTTAAGGTGGACGGGTCGTAATGTTTTTAATAGTTCTCGCTCCTGACGAGTGGAACGTAGCACTTCATCTGAGTCATCCTGAACCTGCAGTCCTGTCATGATCCTGACGGCAGGAGTAGTCGTCCTTGGACTCGTCCTGGAGGGAGTAGTCATCCTTGGAATCATCCTTGAGGGAGGTCACTTCCATCACAACCCGCTCTTTCCCCATTCTCATCACTATCACCACTCTCATCACTCTCCTCATTCTGCTCATTCTCACTTTCCTCACTATCCTCACTCCCCTTATTCTCCTCACTCCCTTTATCCTCCTCACTATCCTCAATCTCCTTATTCTCCTCATTTTCCTCAATCTCCTTACTCTCCTCAATCTCCACATTCTCCTCAATCTCCTCAATCTCCTCAATCTCCTCAGTCTCCTCACGGTCAAAAACCAGGTAATTATGTTTCTAACAAACGGAACACTCCAGTGACAGGACCGACTATCAGCAGCTTACCGACATAAGGCTTATGTTATAACAGTGTTATTTGTATTTAGTGTTGTTCCAATGGCTGTTATAACAGTGTTATTTGTGTTTAGTGATGGTCCAATGACTGTTATAACAGTGTTATTTGTGTTTAGTGATGTTCCAATGGCTGTTATAACGGTGCTATTTGTGTTTAGTGATGTTCCAATGGCTGTTATAACGGTGTTATTTGTGTTTAGTGATGTTCCAATGGCTGTTATAACAGTGTTATTTGTGTTTAGTGATGTTCCAATGGCTGTTATAACAGTGTTATTTGTGTTCAGCGATGCCGTATGGTCCGGCCCCCTTGGTTCCGGTGATTGTGCCTCTACCTGTCATTGGAAGGCCACTCCCTCCAAGCATGAGTGGTACGTCTACCTCATCTCGTGGAAACAGCATGGGCCCCACCGGGGGTACCGGGTTCTTGCCACCCTTGAAAAATTCTCAGAATTGGGGAATTAACGGGAACCGTTGTGAGAACAGTCCGTTGGAGTGTAACAAGGGCGGGTGCATGGTGGAGGCAACAGTTATACATGGTTTCTGCTGTGGCTGTGCCAAGTCTCAAGGTGGGTGCATGTTAGCAACAGTTATACATGGTTTCTGCTGTGGCTGTGCCAAGTCTCAAGGTGGGTGCATGTTGGTAACAGTTATACATGGTTTCTGCTGTGGCTGTGCCAAGTCTCAAGGTGGGTGCATGTTAGCAACAGTTATACATGGTTTCTGCTACTAATTTATGTTTAGGTATTTCAAGTGTGTGTGTGTGTGTGTGTGTGTGTGTGTGTGTGCGTGCGTGTGTGTGTGTGTGTGTAAATAAATCCCTCATAAACCTACACCATAAACAATCTTAAACTATTCATTGGAGGTTGAGTAGACTAATATGTCAAGATAAAACAAAATATAGAATTATTTTACTTTGATTGTAAAGTAGTTTGTTTGAAAATTACCATACCTTTACTTTTCATTGGTACACCAAGTTATCGTTTGAAGATATTATCTGCCACCAGACATTTACCATTCTACTGATATTAACTGGAATGACTGCCTATTTTCTTTGACGTAATTTCTAGACCATCATGGTAGCTAAAAATAAGTGTGTTTATAAAAGAAAGAGCTTCTATTCAAGGCCGTAGTGGTGGTGGGGGGGGGAGGTTTGGGGTTCAAAAACCCCGAAATCTTATGAACCAAATATATATGGCTTTATTTATAGTTCAAACACTATCAAAATTATAGTACAAATACAAATTTAAGGTGTTGTGCTACCACATAAAGCACTTCATAGAGCTTCTAGAGGTGTTTAATATTTATAATTTTTTCTAGCCTCCAGCAAACTCCCCCCCCACCTGAAATTATTGGCTGGCTACAGCCTTGCTTCTATTATCCCCTAATAGTAACTGAATTAGTATTTATTTACACTAAAACGTCATCACTCTCTAAAGTGCGCAAATCTCAGATTACTAATCATACTACCCACCCTTTGTAACATAAAACTCGTCATCGCTGTTAGTTCATGTCTGGTTCGACAAGTACAGAAAATAGTTCACTAACATAACCTCAAAACACTAAAACTCACTCCATGTCGTGAGCCCTGGACCGAGCGAAGATAGTGCCAACATTTGGCGGATAGAGGGTGTCATGTGGTCAGCCATAACGAACACTTCAGTCATTGATTTCAGTTTTTTAGACCGGAACTGCTACGTATTTAGGGGTGTACCGATACGGATACTGATGAATCGTTATTGGGCGATTATTATTGCATCGGCAATTAATCGTAATCGGCGATTATTATGCCGATTTATCATCTTTGTTAAGTAAAATTTAAAGCAAAATTTTCTAGGTAGGAGTTTAGTGATCAAAATTGCAACCACAAAAAACTTATATACACACACTACATCTGGGTTGCGGGCTACGCAAAGATTACATAACCAGATAAAGAAATATATAAGCTCATACCGTTGATAAAACTAACAATCTAGTTCCAACTTTCACCGGTTATGCAAAGATTAAGATTATCAAAGCTTTAACTGTTGATTTTTAAACCAAATCTCTTTGTATTAATTACATTAACTGTTATCATTCTCTTAAGCATATTTCCCAACAGTTTTTAATAAATTATCGATAATCGGGAGGAATCGATATAAAAAATCTTAACATAAACGATTATTTTAAACATTCGGTAATCGGTTTTACTGAATCAGTACACCTCTAGTTTGTATTCAATTGTCCTCACAAGGCTGAGTTTGACTCCGGTCCAGATCCAATGCCTCACAGAAATAATTCTGGAATCTTCGGGGATCGAAGCAGAGACCTCTGGATCTGTAGTCAAGAGCTCTGACCACTAGATCACGAGGTGGCTTAAAATATAAATACTCCATGTCAAATAAACGCTGCGTTGGTTAGAAGCAAAGATCATTGATGCATGGAGGTCATGTCGAGGGAGTTATCTCTAGACATAGAGAAATATTACACAAACCCAGTGAGTACCAAACTGTGGTAAACGTACCTTGGAGATTTATTAATTATATAACATGGTTTAATGCAAGTGAATCTGATGAACAAATCATCGCAGATTTTGACGACATGTCGGAGGACTCTTTATAAGCTTTATTTCTCTTTGTCACGGCTTTGTTTAACTTACTACTCGGGCCTTGTTTAAGTTTGGATCGAACATTTATTATATACAAGATATCAGGGTTTTTTTTAATTTCTCGATTAAATAAAAAGATTGACGAGGTAAATTGGTTATGGCATGGCCCAGAAAGTGCTACGTGGCTGGGGAGCACTCCTAGGGTCCATCTGTGGTGAGATGTTACTTGGAGTTTGACGGAATATTCCCTTGTCAACTCACACCTCCTGATTTGTATTTAGATCGCGTCCCCTTCGCATGTCCTGCCACTGTTCCGTGTCCTGAAGATCTGGACAAGCTGTGCCTGACCTACGAGGACATGATGAACTGCTGCTGCTACTGACCAACTGTCAAAACCTGCAGTGTTCAACCTGCAGGTAGTCTACAACCTGCAGGTGGCAGTATACAGCCTCCATGGGGCAGTACAGGAATCTGTCTACAACATTTCTGAGGGCTGACGTGCACGAAACTGTCGGTAGCTTTTTTCCTACAAGATGGCTGCTCTGTTTCTGGTCTCGTCCCGCAGTAAGAATTCCTTGTTAGGAAACTAGCTTTCTCAAATTAGTCTTTAAAATATGCTTTAAATGTTACCAATACTAAACAAAAAATTTAACAGGATATTAATTTGTAGTAGACACTTATTTATGAACACCAATTTAATCCAGAAGAACTTACTTAGAGCGTATTAAAACAGAAGCACATTCGGAGGGTAAATGGGACTAAGTCTCATATAACCAGTTTGAAAATATTATTAATTGTACCAAACGTTCAAAAATCAATGAAAGCGTCAAAATCTAGACCTCTAATCCACTAGACACACAGAAGGTATTTTCATTCAACCGTGTGGTTACCCTCCCTCTCTATAAATTAATTATATATTGCGGTTCTTTGAAATACTCCCTCCTCATCCTGTCAAATTAATTTACTTGGTGTCTGCAAATTGTACTGGAACTACGTGATATAACTATAGTTTGGTTTTAGTTGTTTCATAAACAATCCAATAAGTTTTATTTAATTCAAGCAATATCCAATTTAATAAAACATAATATGTAGTTTTCTCAATTACGATCAATATATTGTCAACATTTTTGACAAATTTAACTCTTGGGACCATTAATTTATCCTCAAGATAGAAACAAAGTCGCTATAAAGTAAATTTATGTTGTATTGTGGTAAAATAAATATAGTCTGGTATTTGTTTTATGTTACATAACTATTGTTAAGACAACATTTTACATCTAAGACATTCAACGAAAATTTGAAAATAAAACAATCATCTTATTCATTTACCTAGTATTTTACTAACCATAAACGACTCCAATTCAAGATTGGAATTTTTATTACATGTACGTATACATCATTAGATAGATAGATAGATAGATAGATAGATAGATATACAGATAAATAGATTGATATAACAATTCCTGTTTTTCTTGATTCCGGTTTTTAAATTTTAGCCACGACTTTTTTTACCATCAATTTTGTTTCCTTAACTCCTACAATTTAAATCTTTTTAAATGTATCCAAGCTCTAATTATTAAAACATGGTGTTTATTTATTTACTCATACCGTACTGAAATGTACTGTACGTGAAAAAAACTAAAAAGTTTAAATAATAACAAAATACCTCAACAAACCAGCAATGTTTAACGTGCACAAGATCGCTAGAACATAGCTTGGTCATGTTGAGTTATTACCGTTTCGATACTTTTTCCGTACCCCATATAGTCCGAAGATCCAAAGGTCTAGAAAACCACTCACACTCGAAACTTTGTAGTTGGAGCAACGTAGGTTGTTCATGACCTATGCTCTAGGAGAAAGTAAAAAAAAATCCAGCTCAAAGCATGCTTAACCAAGGATCCCTGGTTTGATTTTCATATCCAGGTTTAATTGTTAAACTAAATTCAAATAGGTATGGTCAAATCCGCACGAATACAATCATGTAACTGTTGTGTATGAAGTAGTATACAGAGGGTCGAACTGTGGACTAGTCGTCTCAGCAACAGCAGTCCATCATGTAGTCGTAATCGGAGCAGAGCTGCTCCCCATTAAGGGGACAGTTCAAATCTGGGTAGCACGGAACGGGCACACGGTCTGAAACAAACATGGAGACTTCATCATCTGCAGCAGAAACACCGTCTTTGAAATTATATTCAACAACAAGCCAGCGGAATAAAGGCACCGGTCTCGTATTGTCTTGCTTGTTGGTAACGTGAAGGGCGAGTTTTTAGCACTGGTCGTACTTGATACGTTGTATCGAAATTAGTATGATAAAACAAAGTTTAAAAATGTTTAGGACACTAATAAGGAACTCTTAGCTTTGTGTTTAGGCAATGGTCTTCAATTTGTGTTTCAGGATTCACCCACTACCAGCGCTGTATACATTATTGCATAGTGCCTATATGAACCTAAAGATAAAACCCACATTTTATTTTTATTTAAACATAGGTATTTAGGAATCAGTTTAGTTCTTAAAAATACAATATGTATGTTTTTATGCCCTCTAAGATTAGTAACTAAAACATAATTATGCTTAAAAACCACGCGCATCAGAATATAATAGGCCTCTGGAGTGTGATGTTATAAATACAAAAATCCTGAAATGGTAAGCCGAACGAAAATAACAAGTCCGAGATATCCTGGAAGGATACTAAGGGTAATTACAGTACACAAAGACAGCAACATCAACCATAATTATTTTAACTAAGTTACTGTATTTACAGGCTAAGAACATCAGACAATAAACAGCATTATTAGTGAATTTTGGACGATTCGTACCACACCTTGAAGACTATATTTTAACTACACTAGTATTCTTCTCGATAGAGTATGTTGGGACCCACCTGAGGGCCTGCCGCAACCGCAGCAGTGTCCGTGAATGACAGCAGGGTCCCTGCTGCAGTGGTGGTTGGGACAGTCTCCTGGGCCCCCACAGGGGCGGTGATGGGAGCCAAAATTCAGCCAATTCGGCCAGAAAACTGCCATCACACAAAATCTATACGGCTACAAAACACTTGTCAAAACTTAGTCCTAAACTGACCATGGCCCTGGTTATTATGTTCGTGGAAATTGCTGAAGTTTTAACGCTCACTATTCTGTACAAAAACATGAAAACAATACTAAACCGTTTCAATAGTAATCAAATCAACCCTTAATTCCCCGTTTCTTCAAGGTTTATAAAAAAAAGTGTTTTAAAGCGCTCCTATTTGGAGCTGGTTAAATTAAAACCAGTTGCATATTGTCTATAAGACGTTTACCTTAGTTGTCTGTTAAATAAGTTTTCTAGAGGTTGGTTAAGCTGTAAGTTTGCTTTTTAAGACACGAGTACTCTTACCTTTCTCTGCATTTATTCAACTCAGGTACTGGCTAAAATTTAAAAGTCTAAACATCTGATAGGGTAATATTTATGTAAAACTTGCTCTAGGTTTGGGAACCTATAATCCATAAATGTATTAAATTTTTTGTAAAGCTAAAGGTATTAATTAGGTTATTTATTATTAGAGTTTGGAAAATGATAGCTATTATTGATTTCTACGATGGAATCTACAAAATATTTGTTTTTGTAATAATATTCTTCCCTTCTCTTGAACTATAACGTTAATAACGTGTGGGTCAAAGTAAATAAATACAATAGTTGTAAATCCAGAATCTGAGGTATGGCCCTTCAGTTTGATCTGTGAAAAGAACTTCTAATAAATTGATGACTCTTCTAATCAGAATTGGGTGTAGAACGTTTACACTCTTATTTGAGAAAATATAGCTTTTAAAAAAAACCACTACGACTTTGTTAGTTAAATAAGAGACAAAAAATCCATTAAAAGCTTTTGTTGGTTAAGTTAGGTTAAAATTAAATAATTAAGAGTAGCACATGACATTGTTGCATGGAAATAAGTCTATAAATGTATTAATAGATCCAATTTTTTTTTGTATCTTGCTATAACCTGTGAATCAGGTTAGTTGAACAAATCTTGCCTAAATTATTAATTACATACCAGTAGTCTTAGTCTAAAATGGACAGCTGAAATTTTTTTTGTCTTATAATAATAATCATTATTCTTTACTCTTTAGTAAAGAAGAAATAGACAGTGTAAACATTATTAACCTCAAAATCTAATTTGAAATTTAAAAGTTGTTTTGTAACAACTAAGTTATTATAACTTAACCTTAAAAATGCTTAATGTTCTTTATTGAATAAGGCTGAACCATTCCACAAAAGCAATAACTTATTTTTAAGCTAAGATAAGAAAACACACAGCCTAATAACTAACTTAAAATTAGTTCCTAATCAAAACATAGGTAACAATGTTAAGAATCTTAGAAATCGAAGAAAATGGGGTATCTTTAAGACATCTTAGAAATGAAATAAGTAGGCCTTTTTAAACAGAATTTTAGACCCATGCATTTATTTTGTTTAATGCACTGGGTCACCTCATCCATAAAAATATGCAGATAGTCCAAACAAATATTAAGACGTGAAGAATGGGAAAAATGAACCATTATTATGAGGCTACATTTTAGAAATATTTGACAATAAAAGTAATGTAGGCCTTAATTACTAGCACCTATGACTGGTTGAATGTTTGAAAAAATTAAGTTATACTGATAAAAAAAATTAGGTAAGGTTTCTGATTACTTTTTTTGCTCCAAACAAATTGAGAAATGCCACCTGGACACAGGAAATCAAACCTGGGACTTTTGTCTTAGTAATAACTTGGCTATTTAATCCTTATAGTATTTTTTAAAGTTAGTCATTTTCTAATGATATAACAATTGACTGGACTCTGAGCTCCATTAAAATTAAATATGTGTTATTTTATTAGAGGTTTGGTATATTTACATCTTCGCTCCCTGGAGACAGTAATTGTGTCTGGAGAGGTTGTCGCTACTTGCAGGAATAGCAGCAGGAGTAGAGTTGCCGCTAGATAAACGGTGACAGTCCGGGGAGAGGCTGCCATTGTCCACTGCACGGATACAGGATACTAG
Organism: Timema genevievae; assembly: GCA_902155825.1. Classification (NCBI taxonomy): domain Eukaryota; kingdom Metazoa; phylum Arthropoda; class Insecta; order Phasmatodea; family Timematidae; genus Timema; species Timema genevievae. The sequence goes on from CABFWO010004572.1 coordinate 22,851, forward strand.
TATTCTCACACCTTGATTAGACAAACATCTTCACACGTTCATGTTTCAACACAAACATAAGATGGGATAGAAGATAGCACAAGTTAAGATACGTGTTTTGGCCAAATTAAATAAAATACTGCTCCATTAGATACTTTTAGTTTAATCCTCCACACTTGGTAAAATTAACAGTTCCTGACCATTTGTAACTAATGGGTATTGCAGGAGTTGAACAAGACTTTTATCTTCATTTAAAAAGCTATGTTCAAAGTTCACTACACTCATGGCAGATATTCATCAACTGTGGATATCACCAAGTGCAGGAAATTAAAATAAACTTATCTAAAGAAGCAATATTTGGTTTATGTTGGCCTTCCCGCACTAAGTTCTGCTCATAAAGTGGGTTTCCCAGTAGGGCCAGGGAGTCGGTACACCAAGCCTTCGACTCCGATTCATCAATTTTCCTACTCTCTGGGCGATACGCAAGAACGTTAGTGAATGCTTAGTGGAGCGATAGTGTGGTCCTTTTAACCAATGACGACGCAGGCAAACCCGTGCTAGTCTCCACTTAGTCAAGCTCTTCCATACGTCCCTCTGACTCCTTCATAAATAGCTAGTTTTTATTAACAAGTAATAACAAATTTACTGAAATAAAATGCTCCACTAGAGATTATACAAAGTTTCTATAGGGTTGTGAATGTATATTTAAATAAATTTGTCAAACAAATTCAAACATTGGTCCCAAAAAATAAAAAAATCATAAGGTTAAAATTGCATATTTACCATAATATATTTTTATATTATCATAAGTTATTACTTTGAAGCTGTAGTTGGAGTTGTCACATTTTTACCAACTTAGACTCTGACTCCCGCTAGGTACCCCCCCCTGTTTCACAGAGCACCCCTTTACTCTGAATGAACCATCTCGAGCGTATCACGACTGATTATGTTTGCTTCACCAAGCGAGATAGAGAACGCGCTCATTGCTGGAGGAGTGCCCTGGGTATTTTTTAAGTACATGACCGCAGTGCTGCAGGGGTACAATCTGTTCATCGTAGCCTTGACCTTTTCTGACAGTTGAGAAATCTCTAAAAACTCCCGCCTCGAAAATCTATCAATTGCCATTTTGACAAATGCTGTGAAATACCGACTACACCTGGGGGAATTTATTAAACATATTTTTGTGAAAAACAAAAAAAATCAAATAACCTTTTTAGTAACAATTTAAAAGTCTGAAAAGGTCAAAGATATTGGGAACTATTTACACCTGGCTGTCATCTTCGTTCATCTGTGATTACCAGTGCTTGTCAGCTATAGTAAGTTTCTGGGTACACAAACATATTGTTTTGCGATCAACATTCATAATATGTTACTATAATACCATATTGTTAATATTATTATTTTATGGGTATTAATATTAATAATATCTGTCAAAAGTGACAGCCGCAAATCACATTACTTGATGTATGAATACATGAGAATAGATCTAGCTCTTTAAGAAAAACCTCTTTACGCTTTTTGAGGAATATATATATATATATGTATATCTGTATGAAGGTTTCAGGAAAGGTGGATGGAAATATATTATAAAATAACACAATATGGCTGCTACAATGAAAAGAATAACACAGTTAACACTTTACACTGCTGCCATTGGACAAAAAAGTAATGGCTGCCGCTTTAAAAAAAATTGATTGTTACCGCCCAATCTCCTGACCTAGGTTTCATTATATTGGAACTCATCAAGAGGGGGTGTAAACGGCGCATGAGACAGCCATTACCTCTTTGTCCAGTGGCAGCAGTGTAGAGTGTGAACCGTGTCCTTTTCATTGTAAAAGCCATGTTCTATTACTAACTTTTCTATTCTGTCAAATAAGTTTAGTCCATTTTTTGTTTGGTTTTTAGCACCCCTTATTACTACCATTCAGGTTGCATGCATGTTATGCTAAAATGATAAGGATGAAAGTTTAATTTAGATAAAGTGTACCCACATTTGCACAGAGGAACCATATTTAGGAAAAACAGCCCTAAATAGACCCAACCAGGATTCGAAGCTCGATCTCCCCATCAACGGCAGTCTAGTCTAATGAGAGAGTGACGCCATAGACCATGCGGCCACCGAAGCGGGTCTCAAGATTATTGAACGGTATCTTTGTTGAGTATCCAACTTACCAGCACCGCCAGGAGATGTTGGACCGTCTAACTCTCGACTGTTACTGGCTCCTCTCACTGTGCCATCCTCATCTTGTGACTGTTTCTGTGCTATCAACAGGTTAATTGAGGGAGCTATTAGGGGCCGTTTGGGCCCTTGATGAGGTCTGGAAACTACCCCTAGACTTGACAATCAAGGTTGTCTGGCTGCTTCAGCGGTAATTATAGTATCCTCGCTTCAGACTAACTTAGGTGGAAAGGATGTGGAGGGTGAAATCTGCAGGACAGCTCAGTCACTATGCTGGTTTTCACTCACCCCAGGAGGTTGACTTGGTTCATATCCCGGGTGGTTTCGCTAAGATTAGTTTTGTGCAGTGTTTTTATATCCTCACTTAGATGAATGCTGGTTCCTATAGAAACCCTCCTCCTTTCATAAACTTTAGATTGTCGCTAATATATATTAATTTATGTACCTGCATGCTTTATGTATGGCCTTTTTTTTATACAGAAATTAAACTTATACAACCTAGTACAAATATTGATTGATACTACTCTAATTAAACTATAAAAAAACCTTTGATTTCATTCATACTTACTCAATTTTAACTAGAGCCGAACTAAACTCCTGCTCACATCCTTAAAACTAATGTAATGTAAGTGATATAGAATGAACACAGCCTGGAATGATAAACAGGTTAGAAACAAGACAACTGTCAAGATCTAACCTGTCTTACATTGTGTTCATACATTTCTCAGTCATCAGGCAAATAATCATTTCTCAAGCTACAGTACAGTTTTCATAAAAAGAGTTCTTAGGTAAAACAAAGAGATTTGCTTACAGTCAACACTAATAATATTTTATTACATTATTTTATATATATTGTTAAATAAGGTGGTTTCTATGAAAGTAGATCTAGTAACTGTTCTAGTTGTCAGATAAGGTTCTTCCTATGAAAGTAGATCTAGTGACTGTTCTAGCTGTCAGATAAGGTTCTTCCTATGAAAGTAGATCTAGTAACTGTTCTAGCTGTCAGATAAGATTCTTCCTATGAAAGTATATCTAGTAACTGTTATAGCTGTCAGATAAGGTTCCTCCTATGAAAGTAGATCTAGTAACTGTTCTAGCTGTCAGATAAGGTTCTTCCTATGAGAGTAGATCTAGTAACTATTCTAGCTGTTAGATAAGGTTCTTCCTATGAAAGTAGATCTAGTAACTGTTCTAGCTGTTAGATAAGGTTCTTCCTATGAAAGTAGATCTAGTAACTGTTCTAGCTGTCAAAGTTATTCATATGATGACCAAACTTTATATACACACACACACCTTTTCCTAATCTCACCCGATGAAGCGTAGAATAAAAATGTACCTTAATTTCTCAGTCGTGCCAATGATATGTGTAGAAAAGTCGCACGCTGTTCCAGTTGTATTGGTATCACACGTCTGATAACAGTTTGGGTGACCTACTTGCTTAAATAGCTTTCACATACGACATTAACACCCCAGTTGACAGCTGTGCGTAGGAACCGAGGTGTGGACACACACCTGTATATACAGCTGGGGAAGATGTTACTATTTCAGGGAAACAATATCTCGTGTAAATTCTACAGTTAAATTTCTATAGAAAGAGCCTCATTAAAGAGCTATAAAAGCCTTGATAGTAGACATGACAGGGTGTCTACTGGGTCACGAAAGTCACGAAAAAGTTAAGAATTGCAATAAAAGGTCACAAAAGTCCTTGAAAAGTCACGAATTTTCAATGTTTTAGTCAAAAGTGACGAAAATATTGTTGTTTGAATTTCCCGCGCATTGTAACAACGCAAACTCGTCGAATGTCAAGTTACCCACTACCCATGATGCCATGCGCTAACCGCCTGATTGTTTTTACCGTGACACCAAAGACAAGGTTAACGTTCGTCATCTAGTTAAAGTTCAATGTTGCGTGTGAGTGCATTATGCCTATTTATGCATTATATAATGTTCATTCGTTTACCAAAAAAATTTTGTGGTAATAAAAGGTCACCGAAAAGTCATTAATTTTGGTTTGTCCAACTCAGTAGACACCCTGCATGAAAATAAGCATAAGGAATAGCTGTAACGCAAGAAACCATCTGAATTTTACTTGGTCAAGATTCAAACTCAGTGGTATATAAGTCAGTGAGGTTTACATGTGAACTATTTATCTTCCCAGTGGCTTTAGCCGCTATGTTAGCAAAAAATAAACATTGAAAAATGTGGGAAATAAGATACTGTCCAATGACAGAAATATGACTTGGCGACTCTGTTCTTTAGTTATTCAAAATATTTTTAATTTGTTCATTTTTCAAGTAAACTCGCTACTAACAAGGACTATGGTAAAATGTAATAAAACACCAAATAAAGGGTCTTATAAAATATATTTACAAACTTTGAAAATTGTATATATTTACATATTGAATGTACATACAAAAAATTATATTTCAAAACATCAATAAAATGCCATGTCAATTTTTTTTTCTAATAAGTTTGTACTACTATATTTATTTGATTGGTAAACTCCTAATTGACAACTGCAGATAGAACTACTACTTTTTAATCACTGACCCACAAGAAAAGTACAAGTTATGATTTATGATGAAGGCTAGAATTACAAATATACTAGAAATATCACAATTTTAGGTCACTCACTGAAATATATCTAGGCAACTTTCCTGGCAAGCAGCTACTAAAAGGCAACTTTCCTGGCAAGCTTCTACTAGATATAGGCAGTTTTCCTGGCAAGTTGCTACCAGATATAAGCAACTTTCCTGGCCAGTCACTGCTAGATTTAGTCAGTTTTCCTGGCAAGCTGCTACTAGATATTGGCAGTTTTCCTGGAAAGTCACTGCTAGATATCGGCAGTTTTCCTGGCCAGTCACTGCTAAATTTAGGCAGTTTTCCTGGAAAGTCACTGCTAGATTTAGACAGTTTTCCTGGCAAGTCACTGCTAGATTTAGACAGTTTTCCTGGCAAGTCATTGCTAGATTTATACAGTTTTCCTGGCCAGTCACAGCTAGATATCGGCAGTTTTCCTGGCCAGTCACAGCTAGATATCAGCAGTTTTCCTGGCAAGTCACTGCTAGATATCGGCAATATTTCCCACCCCCCCTCATGACACTGAGAGTCTCCTAGGAACATGCCCCACTGTTGTACCGAGGCGACAGTCACGAAGAGTGTTCCACCCGGAAGTTAGCTGAAACCCAGCTGGTTGTCGTTCTCGTCGATGACTCGGGGCAATGCTCTGAATACAAAGGCACATTGCACCTTGCACACATGGTCTCCCAGCACCGCCGCGTGACTGAACGACCGGGCCAGGGTGAAACAGTTGCCTATCTTCAGGGACTGGCAGATGGGCTGTAACAAGACAAATAGTAGTGTTGGGGGTCTATTTTCTGTCGTTTCATTTGTATTTGTAAATATGTTACTAATGATAAAGGTTTAAAACTGGTAAAAAGCAGAGATTTCACTCTCTCCCTGCATGCAAATGTGGTTTCATTTTCTTTAAATTCTACCGTCCTTTTACCTAGCCTAATCGTGTAATTAAGTGTAGTAAGGTATGGTACATGAAGCAGAACATATTCCAAATAATAAAGTTCTGGTAACTTTTTATCTCTGGGCTCAAGTTCACTAAATTTAACTCAATCTGGTAGGGATGAGTATGATTGAGTTTAGAGTAAGAGTGCCTACATTTGCGTGAAGGGAGAGTAGAAAACCACTTAGGGAGAAAAAACTTCAGTACACCCGACCGGGATTCGAACCCTGATCTTCTCGTTCTCAGCATTCCAGTCTATTGTAAGAGTTGATGCCTTAAAGCCATTCGACCACCGACTGGTTTGGAGTTTGTCCTGACTCTGTGTCAAGGTGTGTGTGTGTGTGTGTGTGTGTGTGTGTGTGTGTGTGTGTGTGTGTGTGTGACACGCTCACCCCC
>CABFWO010004572.1:30812-54022 GCA_902155825.1 Timema genevievae
ATCTAGTAACTGTTCTAGCTGTCAGATAAGGTTCTTCCTATGAAAGTAGATCTAGTAACTGTTATAGCTGTCAGATAAGGTTCTTCCTATGAAAGTATATCTAGTAACTGTTCTAGCTGTCAGATAAGGTTCTTCCTATCAAAGTAGATCTAGTAACTGTTCTAGCTGTCAGATAAGGTTCTTCCTATGAAAGTAGATCTAGTAACTGTTCTAGGTATCAGATAAGGTTCTTTCTTTGGACACCGGATAGTATTTCCTCAGACGTGTGAAGACCAGGACTAAATATTAAATCATATGTTCACAATACTAGTTCACAATGTTTTACAAAAAAAGACTCATTTGAATAGATGTTGACAAATTGCAAAACAAACCTACCAAAATAAAATATTAGGGGTGTACAAAATCAATTTTTTCAATTCAAAGTGAACCTTAGAATATTAATGAAGCGGAATCAAAAGTTTGGGTATTTTTGGTGTATGCTTTCGTTCTTGAAAAAAAAAACTCTTATTTCACTAAACCCTTAGAAATGGTTTTATTTCACAATCATCTGTAATATTTCATTCTACTTTCATAAATCAGGTAACTATAACAACAAATTAATTTTAAAGTTTTTCATATGAACATTAACTTGTAATGTACCCTCGGCAAGCCTGAAAGCTTACCTCATATTGTTCCACTATGATGTAGGTTTTATTATAGGGACATAGCTTAGTGTGTCAAGGTAAGATTGACACCTCTCAGGGTAAATGAAGTGTATATAACATCTAAGAATGGCAATAAACCAACATTTTGACAAAGCCAGATTTTTATTTTCCAAGCATATTCAAAGCTGATCTCTATTCAAAGCCAATTCAAAGTTTTTGAAGCTTCTCGCAACCTTAATTAACTATGTTCATTTTGTATCACCGGCTAACGTCGACTCATTTTATTGTCACCTTGAACCTACTGATACTAACCAGAACCTGTCGCAGCGCCGAAGCAGTCTGAACTGGTGTCCGATGATACAGGCGAAGGTGGGGCCCACTACCCCACCCATGAGGGGTGTCTCAGACAACCCCCCGGGGAACAGGTCAATGTCGTCCACGTGGAGGTACAGTCGACGCAGTCGTTCCACCACCGGCGAAGGTATCTCCTTCTTCAGGTCGTCAAAGTCCTTGGCTTGGCTCATGTTGCAGAAGACCCGGTACTGGTTGTAGCCCGGTATACCGTGGTCTCGACCTTGGGGCAACAACGCCACATGTCACACAATGATAGATGTTAACTAACGTTCTTGAATCATTGTGGGCACGAAATAAAAACTAAGGATGGGACTTTGAATCATCAAATCCTAAAATATAGAGTAAATTTGAGAAATTGTTCTAGAGCTCTTTTTTAAGCCAAGTTAAAGCTTATATTTTTTCAAAACAACGTCAAAGCTTGTCCGAGCTCACCTCTCTGAATGTTGATGGCCGCGAGGTCCATGCCAGAGTAGGGTGTGCGGGTGTTCTCGAACAGGTGGTTGGTCACCTCGGTGGTGATGAACTCATCCAAGGTCTCCATGGGGGTTGCGACCAGTCCCCGTATCAACTCCTCCACCATGTTGCCCTGATACAGAACCTCGGGGTTGAAGAACGTGTCCCTCAGTCTCACCTGGGGCTGTTTCTCCGTGTAGTCGGGGCCCATGCGTGCCAGGCCGGGGCGCAGCAAGCTGTGCCCGAACCTGAACGCGGCCGCTGCAAACTCGTTCACCAGCGTAGCGTCGCAATCCGCGTCATAGCCTGCACGTACAACATTAGTTTTCACGATTGATACAGTCAGGGATAGTAAGGGTGACAGTTTCTAAGTGTTAGTTGTATATTAAAAAGTAATATCGCACACATTAGAAGTGTGTGAGTACTTGAAAATTGAAATTAGAGTCAAGTCTTAGTAGTTGTTCAGACCTCAAAAAATTATAGTAGTCAACATTTTCAGTTTATCTCAAAAATATCAAGAGTAACTTTTTATTTTCAATTTTAATATGAAATTAGCCCGCTTTGGTGGCGCTACTCTCACCATAGACTAGACTGCTGATGTCTGGGAGATCGTGGTTCGATCCCGGTCGGGTGTACTGATGGTGTTTTTTCCTATAAAGGGGTACCATCCACATTCAATCAAGTAAACAATACGTAGTCGAATTAGAATTAAAACATCGCTATTCGAGTTTGAGTAATACAGAGCAATATTTGCTCTACAAATAGATAGAGCTATATTTCTCCTTGCTTGAATACAAGTTGTGAACAGAAAAAGAGAGATTGAAATAGATTTCAGGCCGCGGAGATGAGATTTCTGAGAGGTATTGGAAATGTTACATGGAGAGATTGGATAAGGAACGGTAACATTAGAGGTGGATTAAAGGTTATACCAGAGCCGCAGTGGTTAGGTCATGTGATGAGAATGGAGGACAGGATCACTAAGAAAGTTCTAAATAGTAAGGAGAAGGGAAGAATAGACATGGTGGATGAACCATTTGAGAAGGATATGGAAGCTAAAGGAGTGGACTGTAGACGAGTGGTTAGAGGGAGAAGTTTGGAGAGGTTGACAGAAATGGAAGAGGTCGAACCAGACGACCCGCAGAGGAGGGGACGTCCAGTGATGATGATGTTGATGAGAATCACACAGATTCAGATTATTAACTAAATATAGTGTAGGTGTAAATGTTATAATTTATGATTAATAATATAAAAGTAAATATTGGAAAGGGGAAGGGGGATTTGCTCTAAGCATTATCTTAAAATTGAATCAAATAAACTATACTCAAATTTTTGGAATGCTGGTAAACAAATGTAATCGGGTTTGAATGGTTACTAAAACTCAACTTGTATTTTTAGGTATGCACACCCTTTTAAACTGTGTTTCCCTTAAGCTTATTTTGGAATAAGTGGTCAATGAGCCATGAAAAAAAAATATTTTAAACTCACAATTAAATTTAAATTGTAAAACTTATCTTTTTTTATTAATTGAAAATGCTTCAGGATTAGAGGACCCTACGATTCAAAGGACACTTGCCATTGTAGTAGCCATCAGACTGCAGGGTGAGTCCGTGTCGGTGTACCCCGTCCCAGCCAAACAGTCGGGGCAGGAACTCATTGTAGGTCACGTGCTGGTTCACGGAGGAGAGGATCCGGCGCGCCGTCTGGTACAGCTTCTCGTCGCTCCAGTGAGGGTTCATGGCCGCAAGCGCGGTGGCCAGCCTGTTGTGCTCCCTCAGGTACAGGGTGTGAAGGGCGGTCAACCCAGGCTGCTCGCTCGCGCGCGCGTCGCCTGACAAACACATATTGTTTTTAAAAAAATACTATTAGGACATGTTAACTTACCTCTAACCTAGCCCTGTCGAGCAGGGAACTATTAGGACACGTTCACTTACCTCTAACCTAGCCCTGTCGAGCAGGGAACTATTAGGACACGTTCACTTACCTCTAACCTAGCCCTGTCGAGCAGGTAACTATTAGGACATGTTCACTTACCTCTAACCTAGCTCTGTCGAGCAGGGAACTATTAGGACACATTCACTTACCTCTAACCTAGCCCTGTTGAGCAGGGAACTATTAGGACATGTTCACTTACCTCTAACCTAGCTCTGTCGAGCAGGGAACTATTAGGACATGTTCACTTACCTCTAACCTAGCTCTGTCGAGCAGGGAACTATTAGGACACGTTCACTTACCTCTAACCTAGCTCTGTCGAGCAGGGAACTATTAGGACACGTTCACTTACCTCTAACCTAGCCCTGTTGAGCAGGGAACTATTAGGACATGTTCACTTACCTCTAACCTAGCTCTGTCGAGCAGGTAACTATTAGGACATGTTCACTTACCTCTAACCTAGCCCTGTTGAGCAGGTAACTATTAGGACACGTTCACTTACCTCCCCTGAAGCACACTTTGCTCCTGGACTTGCACTCAGGGTGCGTCCTAATCTCTGGCAGGAGCGGCCTCCCCCGGCCCGAGACCTGCGTCACATTCATCTGTCCCCCGGAGGAGGTCCTTAGGGCGCCCATCTCACACACGTCAGACCCGTACACGAACGACGCGTCCACATACGCTGTCACTTGGTTCAACTGTTCTCTGTAACCTGTGAACATGATATAGCACTTGTCTCAAAGTAACTGTGACAAGAGAAGTGTTATATAGGAAGGGTGGCAGGACCTTAGTTGTGTTCGGGGGGTGAAGGGGCATTAGCAAAAAAAGGGGCTTGGTCCCCAAAAGAATGGGCCAGGAATCCTCTCCCAGAAGATGTTTAATATTAGGTGCTGCAAGAAGATATTTGGAGTATGTTACAAAATCATCTTTCACCTCCTTCATACTCGAGACTATCAAAGGGGAGTGAAATAAATTGGAGGTGGGCAGACTTATTTCACGAGGTCGTAGGTGGGGAAAATTCTTTCTGGTTCCACCGACACTACTTTTCACCCAAAGGTACCTAGGTATGAAGCAGAAACCTAGACGTTGGATACGGGAGGTACCAGGAAGGTGGAGGTTGAAGTTGTCCGTACAAGAGTTGAGGGTACCTACATTAGGTAGTAGAGGAAGCAAGGCTGAGATGGTGTGGTCAAGTAATAGGGATGGAAATAGAAAGAATACAAAAGAGAACAACAGAGATAAAGTATGTAAGGAAGAAACCGCAAGGGAGACCAGGGCAGAGACGGGAGGAACAGCTAACAGCAAGTGTGCAAGTGAGAGGAGTAAGAGAGGGAGAATGATGGAAGAGTGGAGATATTTTACGTAGTTGACCTGGTTGCAAGCTGTAATAGATACATGATGATTATTATGATGATCATGAGTTAAATAAACTTGATTCGTCTTAATTATGTTTAAAATGTACCTAAGCATGTATAATTGGAAGTTATTATATTTTTGGATGAGAGCAGAAATTATAATATAGCAGCTATTTTGCTATTCAAGTTGAATATTTCTCAAAATGGCTGTCTGTACCGGTGGTTCGATGCCATATCCGAGTGAAGGGTTGACGACACATCCCCCGCCAAACCTGCCCCCACGCAAACACTCACCGAGGGTAAGCTGTCCTGGCATGGAGCGAGTCACCGGGATGCAGGTGGGCCTGCCTGTACTGATGTTCACCCGAGGGAAGTAAGGGTCCCCTTCCGGAACAGGTATGGGGAAGCATTCCGGATGGACGGTCTCCATCGCGTCGCACGGCTGACAGTCAAGGATAGATTCCCCGACAAACCCTGGGAACGTTCAGAGCTCAATAAATACATAGTACAGAGGAAGGATGCATCTTTAGGGTTCAGCTCTTTGAATCGACCAAATCTCTGAAGAAATTCGATATTCGACGGCCTAAACATTTTTCAGATTTGAGCTCCAATAAAATTATATGCAAGCTATTTTTTAATCACTTGGAATCCAAATTTTTTGGATCTATTATGATACTTTTGATAGTTTAGCCCAATATAATTATATAACAAACTTTACAACCAGACCCCAGGCCATTATTATAACACTTAACTGAATGTGAACTCACATTTTTATATATATATTTGCATATAGCTACAATTTATATTTTCTTTTGCAATAAAAGAATGAATGTGAAGAAAAATCACAATCGCAGATAAAACAGTCTTACCAATTTTGTAAAGTTAAACTTCAAGATTTGTCACATGTTATAAGATTCTGATTCGAGAAAATGTGGTTTTGAATCATTTTTAATTTTTTTAAAGTGGAACATGATAACATATATTATCTATCACAGAGACTGTTATTTCACCCCTATGACTCACCCTTGTTGACTGGCGTGTGAGTGAGGTCGTGGTCCAGTATCTGAGCGAACTGCATGAACATGAGTGAATAGCGAACATGAGGCTTACTTGTGTCAGGATGAACACTCACAGATATCAGCCTCGGGCTGGGGAGAGGTCTCCCTGTCACCGACATGGCCCGGGGACTCCCCACACCTGGAACACAGCACAGACATTGCTACCAACACCTATAAATATATACTTGTGAATCTCAAGAGGATTCAGGTTCATTACATCACTATCACAATCAGTACTCATCATCATGGTACGCCGGTGGTTGTATGTACATTATACCACTATCAGTACTCACCATCATGGTACGCCGGTGGTAGCAGCCGGACAAAGGCCCTCAGCGACTTGCCGAGCTCAGGAGACCGGAGGTTGTTGCACCAGCCGGTGATGGTACGGTAGCGACTGGTGTGGTCGCAGGGCAGCGTTTGCTCATCGCACCGGAACACCCGCGGTATCTCTACCGTGTCAGAGAGGTCAATGTTGGGTAGCACAGCCACCAGTTCCCTGAGACTCACCCGGGAGCTGCGCGCAGACTCCAGGTCCTGGAGCTGACTGGAGACATTCAGACATTCCACAGACAGTCAAAACGTTCTTGTGTCGGATACAATGAGTGTGTCGTGGGTCAATGAGTTCTCCCTCCGCCTAGTTTATAGACGCAGGTGAGGTGCGAAATGCCGAGAGAGCACGGCAGTTGGGTCAGGCGTGTTCACGCAGGGGTGTGACTTTTGGACGCGCTACATTGATTTTAGTCATGGAATAAGTTGAACTGGGATAACATGGAGAACGAAAGGTATATTGGCACTTATTATTATGATTGGGGTTTATAGGTTTGGCGATACAACGATGTTTTTATATATTTTTATGTGTATATATTTATTTTATATATATTATATAGTTAGTTGTCGAACACAGTGCTAAATTAACAGCCGGAGGGCTGGGTGTTGTGTTTGATATAGATTTTAGTTTACTCGTTCGGGCTATACACTTATGTGCTAATTACGCTAAAGGTTTTAAGGATTAGGTAGGTTATATTTATAAGAAGTGTACCCGCATTTGCATAAAGGGAAAGTGAAAACTTGTTTAAAAAAAAACTCAATACACCCGGCCGAGATTCAAACCTCGATCTCGCGGTCATCAGCAGTCTATTCAACTGCGAGAGTAGCGCGTTAGACCACATAAGCGGGTAACAAACTCATGGAAGCCATTTCCCCCACTATCAGTGATGTAGGATTACCTTTGCAGGTAACTGCTGACAAATCTCGCAGAGGCAAACTGCAGCAACAGGGAAGTGTTGGCAATCTCCTGAGCTTGTCTCTTGGGTCGGTTGAAACCAAACGCTGTCCCCACTGGAGATAGAGGATCTGCCACGCGCTCTGAGAACACCAAGAAAACATCAACTCTTAAGTCGTTCACTTTGCCTAGATCTTGTGGTCAGCCATTTTGGGGGTCGAAGAATACTATACCTCTCAAATACAAATCTTAAAACATTTTCTTTTGAATACTGGATCCAAATTAGAATCCTTGAATCTTTAAAAAATAATATACAGTTTTAGTTAAGGTGAAAATATTTTAAAATTAATTTTTAAAAAGTTGTTAAATGGTAGGTGCAACCGACAAAAAATGTTATTTTGTTTGAGATATCTCTTTTACATCAAAAACAACAAATAAATCACTTTAATGTAAATTAATTTCTTTTTTGATGTGTAAACAAAGAAAAAATGGCGCCGAACGGTTATATTATTATTATTATTATTATTATTATTATTATTATTATAAGCACCGAGTCTTACTACCCGTTCGGGTTATACACACTTACGCTAATGTGTAATGGTAGGGTGATTGTGAGATGAAATGGAGGACCTACAGTTTAACGTGGGATCCAAACCACGGTGGAGGCCTGGCATTCCACACATTCACAAGTTGTGATTAATACACGTCTTGTCAGAGGTGAAGGAAGGGTTTGGTAATCAGATAAATCTGTGTCGGGACCGAGGATTGAGCCCCGGACCCCTAGCACAGAAGTCCGACACCTTACCCCTAGACCACCAGGTCACCTTAACGGTTATATTAACTTGAACAATGAAAGGAGGAGAGAAGAGCAAGGCCTACACACTTATAGTAAAACTGTAGGCCTCAAAGTTAACAACTAAAACACGTAGTTTTCGGGGTACGGGAGAAGAAGGCAATTTATGTACCCCGAGCATTACATATAGTATGATTTTGTTAGGAAGAACAGTAAAAGCTAGTTACTAAAACAATTGTAATATATTCATGCATCAAGTCATGTTATCTGAAGCTGTCACTTTTGATAGATGTCATCAATACCTATAAAAATAACACAAATAATAAAGTGAAATGTTATCAATGTTGAGCCTAAATAAATATGTTTGAATTTTCTCTAATATTCTTTCAACCAAAATCAGGGTATAGCTACGTGTTTTGTTTTAACTGTAAACTTTGAGGCCTACAGTTTTCTGTTAAGTGTGTAGGCCTTGCCTTTCAATCCTACCTTCAATGTTTATGTTAATTCCTTCTTTTTTTGTGTGTGTGTAATTTTGTAACCTCCCAACTACACTATCAAATCAAGGTCTAAATTGTATTCAAGATACTTTTTTGAGATGTTTACAAATCTTAAATCTCTCAAACACCAGAGGATTGGAACATACCAACTATAGTTATTTGAGCAGATCCTTAGCAAAGTTAAACTGGGAATAGCACACATTAGTTCCATCTCGCCGAGTCACCAGACTTACTTTGTTCCCACAGGTCGATCTCCGTCTGGAGGACTCTACCGACATCCTTCTTGGCCCGGGCCATGGCGTCGGCCAATAGAGAGCTGGAAACTGAGAAGTGAGGGATTGTGGTGCTCCAAGGGGTCAGCCCCATGCGCTGGATGACGTTGTCTGAGCACCGGGACATAGCGTTCCTGGAACATTGTACACTGAAACTAAGGTGGCATTCCCTCGGCGAGGATGGGGACACTGACCAAACAAGAAGGGGCAGAGGAGGGGGAGCTATAATTGGTGCAACTTGAAACTTCCCCTTTCACACTAAAGAATTATATATGGACTGGAGGCTATGCTCGTTTTTAAATTAAGTTAGTTTGTAAATTGTGTTAAGATATAATCACAAAGTTTAGAAAGAGCCCGCTAAACGCTCCATATTAAGTACTAATCAAAATATAACCTTCTCATTTAAAGGATAGAGACATAAAAGGATGACAAAAGATCCACAGCTTTCTTATTTGCATTTTTATTTTTTGTTAGCGCGTCTTAATATTCATTCAAATTGTACGCGCTTGTACTAATCAGACTAATGTGGTAGTGATGAGGAAGGTTGAAAATGGAGTAAGGGTACCTACCCGCGTTTGTATGGAGGGAGAGTGGCAAATTAGCTAAAAAAGTACCCTCGATATGCCTGGTCAGGATTCGAACACAGATATCTCAGTCATCAGCACTCCAGTCTAATGCGAGGGGGACGCCTTTAGACTGCATTTAATCAAACATCGACGTTAAAAAATCAATTAATATCATAATTTACAAGAGAGAAATATACTCACAAAAATGGGTCCTTATCCAAAAATACCGACGGTTGGACCTCATTTATATTGTCAGAGTTGTCACAAATTATTCTCGCCAAGGTCACTTTGCGGAGTTCATTCAATTGAGCTGTAGAGATAAAAATAAAAATTCAAAGTTTTTAAAAAAAGTATCTTACATTTCACTTCTAGTCCAAATAAGTATTTGACAGAGAAGAATTCCTTTGTTTGTATATGTCTATAAAAATTTTATGAAGTAATTATTTATAGTAACAACAACAAAAATGGCTATCTAAGTTATTGTTGGATTCAATAAACCTTGAAAGGCTGTAACACTTGGTGTAGAAATGAAAGTTATATTAAAAACATGATATTTTTGTGGGCGCACTGAGGCTCTCTTTTTCTTCAAACGAGAGGGTATAAAACTGACAAGAACTTGGGGGAGAATTTTGTTTTAAAACAAATGCAAGATAGAAGAACTATATATAAAGAGCTCGTCTCAACCTCCCCCCCCCCNCAACCGCCAGATAACACCTTACTTACTTAGGTAGGTAGGTAATACAGCTCCAACCAAACGTCGCATCTTAGTTTGGTTTTTTGAGGTCTACTTTAGAAAATGGTATATTTGAGAAGAGTGAAACTGTTTTACCATATTTTAAAAAAATATAACAAAATTTAATTGAGAAACTTTTTTTTAAGCTTGTTCCAATTTTACTGTCGTCAAATGAAAGTTGCGTATAACCGCACTTTTATAAGATCTATGGTTCGAGTGTAATCTTGTAATGTATTATTCAGACAATTATTGAGATTTATTTTTATTTTATCAGCACCTGGGATCGTGAAGAACTACAAGACAGCACAAGCCTGCTTGGTAGTTTATGTCTCACCTGGTAGTTCATGGCTCACCTGATAGTTCATGGCTCACCTGAAGTTTTGTTGGCGACTGTATTTGTAAAAAGAGGAGGAAGTACTTGCCCTTGGTGAAAGAGGACGGTGGAAGATCATTCTCGTACCAGTAGCGGTCCCCCAGACGGAGGTAATGAAACTGACGACCAAGCAGGCAACCGAATGTGGGCCCCACCACGGAACCTTCCGTTGGAGTCTCAGCCAGACCTCCGGTGAACAGATCAATGTCTGAAACATTTCTGGATAGTGAAAATGTTCAATGTCAATTCTATATTTAAGTTAACTTCATAGATAAATATTACCTATGTATGAAATAAAATTCATTGTGTTATGCTATGATATTTTATTAAATCATAGAATTGTAGATAGTGAAGCACACATAAAATATTAAAATCATTAATAGGTGTTCATAAACACTTAAATACTATTTCAATGTCACACAGCATCTTCCTCAGTGAATTTATATTCCGTATCTAAACCCTGTTGCACCACTAACACTACCCTACATACACATAGAACAATAGCAGAACCTTAAGGGAAATTTTAATCCACCATAGAAGTTTTCCTCCTTCAACAATTAAGTTGGCACCACTGAAGCCTACTTCAAGACCAATCCACTACTTCCTGCGGAAGATTCAGTGTGGCCTTGAAATATTGAAGTATTTTAAACTCATTATATGTATTTAATGTGCACTTTATAAATTGAATGATTGTATCAGCACACGACTTGTAAACCAAACACAGCACCAGCCCCCCGAACGTTAATTCTACACTACGAAAGGAAAAACCTACATTTCAACTATGATACATTTTTCTGGTGTAACAGGAATCAAACCAGGTACCTTTAACTCTGTAGACAAACACGGTACCGACTGAACTAAGGAGTGTTTTTTAAGCTATCCTATGATTCATTTTCTATAATTCTATCATAGCTATTTAATGGTATATAGACTCTTAGATGCTAACTTATACAACGGTATGCAGTGTACACTCATCAACAAACAGGGCCAAGGGCAAACCACAGCTGTATGTACCTCTATGTTTTATTACCTGTACACTTTGCTGAGCGTGGAGACCACCTGAAGTGGTATGACATCTGTAAGGTCCTGGAACTTGTTGGCCAATGAGAGTCCACAGAACTGTCTCCAATGGGTGTATCCCGGTAGCCCATGGTCCCTACCCTGTTGGATCACCTGGGCAGCCAAGTCCAGACCAGCACCTAGCCAGAACACACCAGGGGCTATCACGTCCACAGAACAATGACAAGACCGGAGAACAATTTTTATCAAATCCTTCAAGCTTAGGGAAGAATGAGTCTTTAATAACTTGATTGTCAAGCTTTGGTTCCATTACTTGCTATCCGTGGACAGCCCTTTAGCTCAAATACATTAGAACCTTGTTAATCCAAACTAATTGGCACTGAAGCTTGTTCGGATTAGCGAAAATTCGGATTACGCGCAAGATCAATATTTTCATGAATTTTAAATTACAGTTGAATTAGTTTAATCAAATTTTCATTTATTTAACTGATGGATAAAACATTAAATATATAAGTTACTGTAATTATATTTATGTTTAAAAATGAGGTGGCCCAATGGCTAAATAATTCTATAATAATGAAAAGAGAAAGAAAATAATAATAATAATAAATTTAGTGAAGAAAGCCCACTCCCAAAAACAGTTGGCAAAATGGTTTTCTAAAAGTTTTTTTTTCTTAATTCAAAATGAAGTGATCCAGTGTTTGTGTGAAGTGTATTCCCTCTTTTCTTTTTGAGTTTGATAAAGGCAATAATGCCTAAATATTACTCTATTTGTGTTAAAATGTGTGTGTGACTACTTCTACTCTAGAAGACAGAAGAAAGGAAGATGTCATCTCTGTGCATTGGATTCTTCACACATGTTTCCTTTTTGCCTTGGGGTGGGCGTCTTTATTAAATTTACTCTTAGTAGTTTATTTTCCCTTTTTTTTTAGTTTCATCAATTTCCATTATTATGAAATGTAATTATTTTTAGTTACAGGAAAACGAATTTTGTTGGTTACAACATCAACATGTAAATATAAGTATTTATTATCAGATATTACTTACTGTTTCTTACAATTCTCTTTTAACATTGAGCTTGTTAACCAATCGCACATATTTCATTTTATTCCCCCCCCCCACCAACCCTCGTTTTTTGAAAAGTGTATTAGGATTATCCTGAGTTTCGGACTATTGAGCTTCGGTCTAACGAGGTTTTACTGTGTGAAAGGCTAAAGAAAGGGAATTTTATTTGTATGTATTAGGAGCTTGTGAAGTCCACTTTTAATTTCAAAGAGAAACCAAATATAGTATATAAAATATTCTCAAAGCTATATATTTTATTCTAATCTGATAAATCAAGTTATTTTCACAACATTAAATTCGATTATTTTAGGTATTTTCCTAGTAATAATAATATGTAATGTATATAACAGCTCAAAATTGCAATAATTTAACACAAAATGAGTATTCTAAGTCAATATTTTTAGCGGTTAAGATTTGTCAAAACAATTATTTTTTTCTAAGTATGTGAAGGCCTATGTGTTTGTCCTGTTACCCAGAAATTACAATTACTGGTCATGTTGTCTGTACATTAGCTGTGTACAGTAGTATTCTAATAGTTATGACCTTAAATGGCCCTTAACTGAATACAAGAAGTTTCTAGAATGTTCAAGGAGATTCAAGAAGTTTCTAGAATGTTCAAGGAGATTCAAGCAGTTTCTAGAAGGTTCAATAAGATTCAAGGAGATTCAAGAATGTTCAATAAGATTCAAGGAGATTCAAGAAGTTTATAGAATGTTCAAGAAGGTTCTTATACTGGCTCACGGTGGTCGTGTCTTCTCACCCTTGTTGGAGTCCTGGAACATGTGGTTGGTCATGACCTCGTTGATGTGTTCGTCTTCCCTCTGAGCCGGTCCGTGGAGCAGGGACTGTACAACACTGTCTAGACCTCCTCTCTCGTACAGCTGGGAGGGGGCGTAAGCTGAGGAGGAGACAGACTTCTCCCCCACCTTCTTGCCTGACTGAGACAAACACACAATACATATTCTCTACAACATTAAACAACCACAAACACACACACACATACATACATACATACATAGAAAGAGGGTGGTTACAGTCCAATTTTCATATAAAAGGCCTTTTAGAAAATGCAAACATATTTTCTGCGGCCAACACTGATACTATTTTAATATATTGTTTATAATGTATTGATAATATATAAATAAAGTGACAGCTTCATCACATGACAAGGAAGTAAAATGAAAGGTAATGACTGTATAGGGATGAAGAATAAACAATGAAATGAGTGAAATGAATCAAGATGATAGTTAAAAATACTGTTGCACTATTCCAAAGGAGGGGTGGGATCTCTAAGGCCCTCCTATATCTCCTCTACTCGAACCTCTATAGGGAACATTAGCCGCCATCAAACTCACCCTGTCAAACACGGTCAGGGTCTTGGGTATGAGAGAAGCGACGAACCAGAGAGCAGCGGCCGCCACCCCATTGGCCATCCCCGCGTTCAGGTTTATGTCGTAGCCCGTGAAGAACCCGGAGGCTTGTGGCTGTAGCCCGTAACGGTCCATCGTCATCTGCCGTCAGCAGAGAACAACACAATATGACAGGTTGATTCACTCGCCCAGATGTTAAAACAGATCCTTTCGTGAGTGGTTTTATTAGTACAGTAGCAGTAGTAGTATTAGTTTGCAACTGTGGCGTGGAACTCCATCACCGTGACTGAATTTCTCAGATTGGAAAGAGTTTAACGCAAATTTGTCGCTGCTTGCTATGATAAATCCTTATTTTTAAATTGATTTTACAATGATTATGATGGAATTTGAAACCTCTTGGGGCTCGGCTTCTCATGAAGACTCTATTTGGATTACCTTTTTGTATTTAGCATATTTAATAGCACAATTTCTAGTCACTCTAGCCCTTGACCAGGTAGGTATTCTTGTGTCCTCTCGTGCCTCTCGAAATCCTAAAATATGTTCTATTAGTAGCGTTTACAAATTCAGCCCTCTTGACTAATGTATAAACAGCGCTAACTCTAGATTCCCGGAGTATGATTTTTATCACAAAAGAAAGATTTAAATTAGAGAGTTGGTTGTTTATGGCTAACCCTTATCGTTAAGGTATTTCTGTTTGTATATTGTGTACTCTTCACCAAATTACTATTATTATTATTATTATTACCATCGAATCATCTATTTTATTGCACTCCCTCTTTTTTATTATTATTAGTTATTAATTGTTTTTATTGTTATCACTAAGTACACCAACATATTGTAACCATCTCCCTCTTTTGTAAGCCATATGTGTTTCTGTATTTATTTATTTTTTAGTGTTAGCCTCTTAGATGTCTCAAGTGTTGGCTGGCACTTTAATAAAGACAAATTTAAAGTGAAATTCTAATTACTAACATTTCAAAGAAAAGAGCATCATTAGCACTTTGTGTCCTGCTCAAGAGCCTAAGCAACACTGCACTCTCGACTAAGAGCAGGTAGACCTAGCGTACCTGTCCCAGGACCACAGGAAGGAACTCGGAGTAAGTGACGTGCTGTATCTCGGCGGCTACTATCCTCCTCGCCTCTTGGAAGAGGATCTCGTCGCCCCAGTGGGGGTTCAGTCTGTGGAGCTCCCCGGCGAGTCTGTTGTGCTCCCGCAGCCACAAGGTGTGTAAGGCCGCTAGACCCGAGTGCTCGTTCACTCGCCAGTCCCCGGACTGGAAACAGCTGAAAACATGGGCTATCAGTAAAAGTTTTCCTCGGGGAAAAAAAACATAATTTGTAACTCGTATAAAACACGCTTCAGAAAGAAATTTGGAACATAATTGTCAGAACAATTTTAAAAACAGTTAATAAACTTTCTTTCAAACAAAATTTTTAAAAATCCGTTGAGTAA
This sequence comes from Timema genevievae, assembly GCA_902155825.1. Lineage (NCBI taxonomy): Eukaryota > Metazoa > Arthropoda > Insecta > Phasmatodea > Timematidae > Timema > Timema genevievae. The sequence continues at coordinate 45,970 of CABFWO010004572.1, forward strand.
CTTTAAAAAAATACAATCTTACTTTTCAGGTAAAACAATCCCTAAAATACTCGTTTTAAACCAAATTGTAAGACCCTTGGCTTCTTTAGCCGAGTTAAAAACCCCAGACAGTGCGACCAACCCCTGCAAGTTTTCACTCACTTCTGTGTACCGTTGAGTCGGCAGTCGAAGGTGTTTTTGTCCGGTGGCAGGAGCGTTGAACCACTGGACCCCCTCTGGGAGGTCAGCTGTCCACCGCTGAACGCCCGCAGTTGGCTGACCTGTTCGTTGGAGCTACCGTACACCATTGAGGCATCCATGAAAGAGGTCACCTGATTCAACTGCTCCCGGGGACCTGCAAGAAGTAAGCATCGTCAATAACAGTTAGGTGCCCATCCCGTGGCCAACAACCGGGATATTAGATACACAACTAACCAGGATATTATAGAAACGATCACATTCAAACCAGAACTGGCATTATATGACTTTTTTTTTCTCATCACGTCTTATTATTTATTCAAGGTGTAATAAACAAAACTGCACCACAATGCGACATCTTGTTTGAGCTGTATTACCTGCCTGAATCAGGTGTTATTCATGGGGTGAGTATAGTAATGATTGTTTGCTTATACACACTCACTAAATGTTCATTTGGTAAAACTCTAAAACAATAGTCGTACATTTTTAATCTAAATACAGTATGAGAAACTTTATCTACATCCGTAAAAGTTGTATATGAGTCTATAGCTATTGTTCATTTCCCTTAGTACTATGTTCTGAGAAACTGTCAATCTATTCTCTTTGTACATAGTTAGAAAGACCACGCTTCACTCATATAAGGAATAACGAGTTAGACTATTGTTTTGGATATTTTCAGTTTAATACTTGGAGACAGACAACATCTCACAAAGTACATTGCCTGTGTAAGCTCAGTAAATACAGTTCTGTATCGATAGACCAGTGTTTCTCAAAGTGAACTATCAACTGCTCCCAGAAAGTTCAATGTTGATCACATATAATGTAAAATTTGAGAGGAAAAAGATTAAATATGAAATAACCATACTATGATATATTTATTCTCTTGGTAGACGCAAGTCATATAAAAAAGGGACGTATGTACCAATCTTAAAAGTCAACCAATTTGAACCAATATTTATCAAAAATAATGTTAAAAAAAAATTATAGTTTTTCAATATTTAAATTAATAAATTCATTTTTGTCTTGTATTTATAGTCACATAATGAGATTTCCAGGAAATTAAAAAAATGTCCTTCATAACCTTAAACAACCCGGCTTCCCCCTCTTCCTCTTTTTATCCCAGGGCTCCAGTGGTACCCCAGATTGCATAGCTTCCATTAGGTGGTTCTCAATGACTAAAACTTTGAGAAACATTGGTCTATAGCAGTGGCATGTCATGAAGTGTTGCCAGGGTAAGCAGCATTAGTTTAAACATTCTTGTGTGAGGTGTGTAGAGCAGAGACTATGTATGTTTGGTCAAATGGGGTCCCAGTAGGCGAGAACCTATCACAGGTACAGTTTTAACAAGGTACGCTTACCTTGCGACACTCCACGACACGCCACTGATCTACAGGAAGAGAGAGATAGGATATACTCACCTAGAGTACAGCCGGTGCGAGGGGCAGACGCAGACCTGGCGTACTCCTGACATTTGTCGCCCGCTCTCCCGTACACTGGGTCCCTCTCCGGGAGGCGGATGGGGAAACACTCCGGGTGGAAGTCACTGAAGTTGACGCTGCAGCACTTGAGTCGGCTGCCGTCGAACCCTGGGACATCGCGTGAGTGGATTGTTAGGAAGTTAGTGGCTTCAGAAACTGGACATAGGGCGTAACTGTCCACATGGTGGTAGCAGCAGGCCCCTAGATCGGTTGTATTCAGCTTTTTTGTTCTAATACCCCCAGATATAATCTATCTTCAGCAATGCACCTCCAAAGTTGTTTCGGATAATTCAAGCTATACATATTCTATAATCTACATCCAGGGGGAAGAAAGAAAATGGCGTTTGTGGGTCACACTCCTTACGCCCGTGTCTCTTCGGGATAGCCATAAATCTGACCCTGATTATTTAGTGTTTATCATTAAATATTTATATTGTGTGTACCCCCTAAGATGTATTAACATACTCCTGGGTGAATACTACGTTCCAAGACTATGTGAGAAACTATTTACTGTTGGGGTGTACCATTTATATTTATGGCAATGAGATCAAAACAAATTGTTCGCCGTGGATCAGCTGCCAGTCATTGCAGCTGGTACAGTGTCGATCCATCTGGCACGTTGGTGTGGGCTCACCTGACATCTGTGGTGTGTGGGCGACATCATGCGCCACAAACTCTCCCCAGACCGCGGTGAGTGCCATGAGATGGGCGTGTGGCAGGTCTGCGTCCCTGTGGACAGCCAGGGACACCTCCCTGGGACTAGGGAGACCCTGAGAACGAGGGACTCCTACCCCGTCCTCGTACCGGGGTGGCAGGAAGCGCAGGTACCTGGTGTTGGCCGTGCCCCAGTGGGGGGACTGTACATTGTTGCAGTGACCCGAGTATGCGCGGTACTTGCGGGGCTGGCAGGGGAAATCTACCTCAAGGGGGCAGGTCTCACCTAGAGGTGTGGCCCTCATATCCATCGCCGGCAGGGCGAAGTTCACCTGGTCGCGGCTCAGGTGGAATCTACGACCAGAGGGTCGTTATTTTTAGGGTACATGTATCTTATTTTAATTTAAAAAAATGTTCTGATCCAACATGAATCATAAATAGGTTAAAATAAGTAACATTCTATGATGATCCAATAAGTTTATTTAAATTATAATCCGGTGACAAATATTTAGTTGTTCAAATAATTGCAGAAGGATGACCCACAATTTTGACATCAAATCGAACTCTTTTGGGAAAACTTACTGAATTTAAATATTTCCATTATATTGCAATAAAGGTTTTAATTGTTAAAATGAATGAGCTATATTAGGAGTCGCTTAGGATTGTAATTTAAAAAGAAAAAGTTGCTTATTATTTATTATATAACCATGCAATGGTATCAATGTTGATTTAAGTCCATAATAATTAATAAGTTTAAACAGGAATTACAATAATATACGGTACATAGTTTCTTTTATTATAAATAACATTTAGTCATGGGGGCTCTTAATTAGTCACTAAGGGGTGTAAATTAGTTACTGTTGAGAGACAAGTAACGTTGATAACGCAATGCAATACTAGCTGTAAGATATAGAAACCAGGAAAACCGGATATGAGAACATATATGATGCCGGACAGATGGTCCTAAACACTGGTCGGGGCAAGATGTATTTAAATGTACAAGCAGCATGCTACCTCTATACTGCAATACAATAATTTAAATGTTTCATTAAGTAAAGGATATAACGTCATATCGTTATTTAAAAGACCCGTCCAGGAAAAGTTTCAGGTTATTAACAAGCTGATCGTGTGTGTATTTCCAGTACATATATCGTGTATTAGGGAAAGGTTCTATTCTCAACAGATCTCTGGCCACTCACGCCTGTACGATGTATTTAGTGGCCTCTTCCGCAACCAGCGCCACTCTGCTCATGTTCCTGGACACAGGCTCCCCGTGGCGTGAGACACCCATGAACCAAGCAGGGGTACCTGGGACCTGTTTCACTCCTGTAACAGAGACATTGCTATCTGGGTAAGTTGACTAACACCAACAACAGATACTATGAGTGCTCTTTTCATAAGAAGAGTATTTACAAGATACATTTATAGCTGTCAAATAAGGTTCTTCCTATGAAAGTAGATCTAGTAACTGTTCTAGCTGTCAGATAAGGTTCTTTCTATGAAAGTAGATCTAGTAACTGTTCTGGCTGTCAGATAAGGTTCTTCCTATGTAGATCTAGTGACTATTAAAGCTGTAGATAATGTTCTTAATATAGAAATTGGACTGTAACTATCACCTTGAACAGTAATATGACCTCTTAGTTCAACAATTAATCGGCCCCATAGCTCGTTCATACAAGGCGAACATAAATTTTTACATCTCATTGAAATAAGCTACTGTGCGATATTTTTTGCCACTATCCGTTGTTTGGAATATATATGTACTATATATATTATCATTTATATAATTTAGTCCACCCGAATTTTATGGGTCCAAATTAGTCCGAATATTCAAAATTTGGATATTTCAAAATTTTGGTAATTTTATACCTGTTTGGGATGTTAAATATTGGGCAGACACAATATTTTGTGAAAATAAGACATGTACTTGATACAATGTGGTGAATAAAATGTGATTTTTTGGGGATAAAGTGCCAGTTTTTTAGTCAATCAGAATTAGTGCGTCTGAAGTGTGGCTCAAAACCCAAATACAAGACGACACCTATCTAGACTCGCATTTGAAACTGGCCCGTTCCATTCTTGTCTGGTCAGGTGTTGTCTTGTATTTAGTGTAGCACAGCACTCGAGGCGTACAAGATCTGACTACAAGGCTGGCCCAAAGACAGAATAAAACCAAGAACTTGTAAAAAATAATGTTTTTAAAAATTCTTTCTTTCAACAACAACCTGTTGGACTACTGTATTGTGTTTTTTTGCAGGACATGGAGGTATTTCACTCAATATTAACATGCTTTAATGTGTTTCCTTTAATTGAAAGATTGTTCCAGATAAACCTGAATTTCGGATGTTGGTGATTTGTAAAAAGGTGTTTCTGGTGTATTATCCCTCACCTCTCCTGTAGATGTTGGTGATTTGTAAAAAGGTGTTTCTGGTGTATTCTCCCTCACCTCTCCTGTAGATGTTGGTGATTTGTAAAAAGGTGTTTCTGGTGTATTATCCCTCACCTCTCCTGTAGATGTTGGTGATTTGTAAAAAGGTGTTTCTGATGTATTATCCCTCACCTCTCTTGTAGATGTTGGTGATTTGTAAAAAGGTGTTTCTGGTGTATTATCCCTCACCTCTCCTGTATATGTTAGTGATTTGTAAAAAGGTGTTTCTGGTGTATTCTCCATCACCTCTCCTGTAGATGTTGGTGATTTGTAAAAAGGTGTTTCTGGTGTAATTCTCCCTCACCTCTCCTGTATATGTTGGTGATTTGTAAAAAGGTGTTTCTGGTGTATTATCCCTTACCTCTCCTGTAGATGTCCGGCTCCAGTCTGTTGAATCTCTCGGCCAATGAGGCTTGAGCTCTGGCCACAAAGGCAGTCATGTCCTCTTGGGGTACATGGGGCATGTCAATCTTGGGGGCTGAGGGCAGGGGGTCTATCAGGACAGGGGGGTGCAGGTGCTGCGTGTGGCCCGCATCGCAGGGGCAAGGTGCTACCAGCGCAAACACTAGTCTGGAACATGGAATGAAATTAGTGATTAGTTCAAAGTTATTTTAGATCTTCAGCTAATAGATGATAGACATAAACTAACTAAACAAAACTAAGGTACTATAATATAATTAATTAACTCTAGCAGATTAATTAAAATACTTTTTACTATTAAAGAAATGTATTATTTTAAACAATAAAGTTATTGAGTGTCTTTGTACAGTTAGTTAAATAAAATCTAATTAAATTAGAATTCTTACTACATTAGAACAATAAACTCTATTAGATTAACTTAATTAAATACTTTCGACTGTTAAAGTAAAGTTTTATTTTCAATTGAATATCTTGGTGTAGTAAGTTAGCTAAAATTTAGCTAAATTAGACTAATTACTAATCCATTATTATTAAATTAGAATAACCAACTTTATAAGAATGATCTGTTAAGATCCTTCACTGCTAAGAAAAGTGTTAATTTTGCTTTGAGAATATTTGTACAGTAAGTTAATTAAAATCTAGTTACATTAGATTTAAAATAAATCAGAACTCTAGTCTTCCTCTGAGTGACTACGAACCCAATAATTATTAAATATTGTGAGGTTTAGACCAGTTATAAACTCGGTTCTACTCGTTTAGTTGGGAAGTTAAAAATGTGAGGCCGCAGCACACCGTTTGTGGGACACCACCTTGGACTATTCAACCACCGAAGCGAGTTTCATTTAATTACCACGGCTGTTCAAAGATAATATTCTTTTATAAGGAAATAGAACAAAATAGGAAATAAATATAGTAAACCAAATCAAGTTTAGCAAGATAAAACTCATTTGAAAAAAAACCTTTTTTTTTTTGCGTTTGTTGGAGGGTGCCGGGGGGGTTTGTTAAAATCTCCTTCACTCGTACCCCACAGAGTTACACCACTGTCTCTATATTACAGCTCCTCAAACCTCGGTGGTTAGGAAGTATAAGCTTATTTCAGATGAACATTCCTTCCCAACTTCCATTATTTCAAAATACGTGTCTTTGCAAGGACCAACCTGTATCTCTAGTGAAAGTGCTGCGCTACCAAGCAAGAGGACCTCAAGTACATGACCCCCTACAGTCGACATTCTTTAGCTCAGTCATTGACCAGGAAACATTCGAATTATATTAAACAACTTTTTATTTTCCTTTATGTGGAAAAAATGTTGTACTTTTTTTTTTACCTATACTTTTTTATAACCGGGAAGCCTCCCCATAACGTTTTTTGTTGCTATAAATACAACTTTAATGCGTTTATTGAAGTTTTACTAATAAATAATTAAAATTTAAATAAATGTCGGACTATTTTTCTTTTAACAATATAAACATTAGATGAGGCCTATAACAATTTCAATTTTAGAATAAAAATTTGTTTACCAAGAACGAACAAATGGTTTCTCTAACGAGATTAAAACCAAAACTAAAAACTTTTTTGAAAACGCTTAGTTTTAATTAGGAAAATGTTAATGTGTACCTTCAAAAACAATATCATTACAGTAACCTAATAAACACAATGAAACCCACTTAGGTGGCCGCATAGTCTAAGGCGCTACTCTCGAAATAGACTAGACTGCCGATGAAGGGGGAGATCGTGGTTCGATTCCATTCAGATGCATTGAAGGGTATTTCCCGCTCTCTCGCTGGACGCAGAACACTTACCGCCAAGAACAATAACACTAGCAATACAATAACACTAATTATGATATCAAGTCAACGAGCGAGGGCGTAGCTAGGGAGGATCTGGGGTGTCCAGTCCCCCCTGGAGTTTGATATACGGATGACCTGGTGGTCTAGAGGTAAGGTGTCAGACTTGTGTGCTGAGGGTCCGGGGTTCAATCCTCAGTCCCAGCACAGATTTACCTGATTGCCAAACCCTTCCTTCACCTCTGCCAAGACGTGTATTAATCACAACTTGTGAATGTGTGGAATGCCAGGCCTCCACCGTGGTTCGGATCCCACGTTAAACTGTAGGTCCTTCATTTCATCTCACAATCACCCTACCATTACATATTAACGTAAGTGCGTATAACCCGAACGGGTAGTAATACGCGGTGCTAATAATAATAATTATTATTATTATTATTTATTATTATTTATTATTATTTGATATACTTCCTAGGGGAATTTATATAGACTATACTTATACAAACTTTTATTGGTTAAAGGTTTAGTAAAATTTGCTAGTGGACCTACCCCACCCTCCCCTTTGGTAAAATTATTTTTCTTCACTATTTGTAATACCGGGGTGTCTGGGCTACATCCCTCGCAGCCCAGTGGTGGAAAGATTAGTCAGTACTAATGTTCCGTTGTCCAGGGGAATATGATGGGATGGATCCAACGAAGATCTTAACCTAGCTTAAGTCTATTTTACTAAACCCTGGTGACAATGGGAACTATTCTCCTTTCAAGAAAAAAAATCCCCTGGTACCAGCCGGGAATCGAACCCGAGACTTGTAGATCAGCCGCCAGGGGTTCTGACCACTGTACCAAGAAGAGACTGGTTTACATTCTTGTAAGAGAGGTAAAACATCTACCAATTCTAAACCTATAAATTCAGTTAACTTTCTAAAGCTGTGATGATAATGGTGACGGAGCTAAGGTTGTTTCAATCTGTGTCCTGTTCTCTAAAGTGGTCCGGCCTTCCTATTATCACCAGTGACGTGATGCAGGTATTAGGAAGTTATTAAACTGTGGCTGCATCTCTCCACAAGAACCGGTTTCACTCAACGACATGCAGGGCCGTCGGTAGAGCGGT
>CABFWO010004573.1:0-40199 GCA_902155825.1 Timema genevievae
GATTCATCAAAATCTCGAGTTCGATTTTTTTGACGATCACCATACTTTCTCTACCTGTAAGATAGAGAGAAAGTAAAAATATAAACAAAGAAAAATGTATGAAAAATAGTTTTTTTAACGACAGTTTTTTGTTTGTTTTTGTGGCGTATTTTACTATCCGTTCGGGTTATACACTTACCTACTAATTACGCTAAATGGTTTTAGGGATTAGGAAGGTTATATTTAAAGGAAGTGTGCCCGCATTTTCATTAGGGAGCGTAGAAAATTAATTAAAAAAAAACACACCTCAGTATACCCGACCGAGATCTAACACCGATATTCCTGTCATAGGTGCTCTAGTCTACTGCGAGAGTAGCGCGTTAGACCATGCGACCACCTAAGCGGTTATTCTAGAAATTAAATTTAATAAAGAACTATTTGCGAAACACAATAATAGAAGAAAGGTTGTTTTAACGTGCCATTTTATCATTTGAAAATCAACGAACGCGTGAATTGTTATTAAGTATATTGTAAGACATTTTGCAGAAATGAAATCTATGAAAGCTAAAATCTAAGTGTATCTATCTAGCTTCAAATAATATAATAGCAGGCACCAACATTTCATTTTAATGTTTGTCTTTGAATTATGAGTGTTAACTACTTTTCTTTTTACACTAATTGGTGACTACAGTTTAAAACAAAAGGCTTTATAATTATTTATAACATTTTTCTAAAGGTGAAATGTTGATGAATGTGCGTTTATCGAATCAACCATTAAAAAAGGATTTCAAAATTGCTAGGCTGGAATAGAAAATTTTAATTAGGTCGTGTTATATGAAAATTAACAAAAATAAAATTAGCATCTCATTTTAGTTTCATTCGGGCTTATTTAACAAACATGATATATTAAAAAAAGAAAATGTACCATTTTATGCAAAAAATATACATAATTTACACACAAAAGTTTGCATAATAAATGTTATTAATTAATTTGTTATGTTAAATTATCCAATAATCCTATAATAAATATATATATATATATATATATATTGTTAAGTTCACTTTCAACAAGAATTTCTTCCATTAAAAGCCCATTAACAAGTTGCACAGTGGATGTTACGCCACTGGCGTTCCACAATATCTTCAATGTAGTGGTTTCATAAAGTCTGCTTGCTATCAAGTACTATCTGGTGCAATATTCCACAATGTCTTCATCGCAGTGCGTTCATAAAGTCTGCTTGCTATCAAGTACTATCTGGGATAATATTCCACAATGTCTTCATCGCAGTGCGTTCATAAAGTCTGCTTGCTATCAAGTACTATCTGGGATAATATTCCACAATAGGGATAATATTCCACAATATCTTCATCGCAGTGCGTTCATAAAGTCTGCTTGCTATCAAGTACTATCTGGGATAATATTCCACAATGTCTCCATCGCAGTGCGTTCATAAAGTCTGCTTGCTATCAAGTACTATCTGGTGCAATATTCCACAATGTCTTCATCGCAGTGCGTTCATAAAGTCTGCTTGCTATCAAGTACTATCTGGGATAATATTCCACAATGTCTTCATCGCAGTGCGTTCATAAAGTCTGCTTGCTATCAAGTACTATCTGGGATAATATTCCACAATATCTTCATCGCAGTGCGTTCATAAAGCCTGCTATCAAGTACTATCTGGATTAATATTCCACAATGTCTTCATTGCAGTGTGTTAATCTAATATGCCATCAAATACTCTCTGAATTAATACTGTCTTTCCCATTTTGTTTGTTGGGCGCAAATAATTTTCTCAGCTTTCTTTTCATAATCAGAGCCGGTTTAGTTTAAATTGTCATCTGAAACAAACAAACACACACATACATATATATACACACACACAAGCTCCATTCAACATACGCGGATTTACAACTTGCATTTAAACCTTTGGAACAATTAACCGCTTAAGTCAAGGACTCATTGTATATTTACACGTAAATGACGTTTATTGCCACCATAAATTTGAACTCATTTGTCAGATGAATTTGGTGCGCGTGAATAAACGTAGTTTTGCGATCGAAAATCGATGTAAAAACATCTCTTGTCAACCACTAATGAGTAATGACAAATCTACGTTTAAAACAGATTCACTTGAATCTACGTTGGTAAGAAAGTTATTTCTACGACTGATCTTTGTCTGCCAGGTTTTGAACCCTCACACAACATATAATCTTACTAAAGAGATGTTTCATTGTCATTAATTCAATGAAATAAAGCGCATTAAACGCGTAAAGTAGATGATTATTAATTCAAGATGTAAATTTTGTTTTTGGTCTTATTTCCCTGTTGAAAGAGGTAAAGCGATACGGTTGGCCGAACAGACCGTGAACGAGAATAGAGTGGACTCTAGCTAGAGCTGGCTGGCACAGTTCAAGCACTACCACAGTCATACTCAGAGTGGAACTCTAGCTAGAGCTGGCTGGTACAATTCAAGCACTACCACAGTCATACTCTGAGTGGAATTCTAGCTAAAGCTGGCTGGCACAGTTAAAGTACTACCACAGTCATACTCAGTGTGGAACTCTATACTCAGAGTGGAACTCTAACTAGAGCTGGCTGACATTAGTTCAAGCACTACCACAGTCATACTCAGTGTGGAACTCTATACCCAGAATGGAACTCTAACTAAAGCTGGCTGGCATCAGTTAAAGCACTACCACAGTCATACTCAGAGTATAACTCTAACTAGAGCTGGCTGGCATCAGTTCAAGCACTACCACAGTCATACTCAGAGTGGAACTCTAGCTAGAGCTGGCTGGCACAGTTCAAGCACTACCACAGTCATACTCAGAGTGGAACTCTAACTAGAGCTGGCTGGTACAGTTCAAGCACTACCACAGTCATACTCAGAGTGGAACTCTAACTATAGCTGGCTGTCATCAGTTCAAGCACTACCACAGTCATACTCAGAGTGGAACTCCGGCGCTGACCGGTCATAGTTCGAACCACGGTTCAGCCATTGTTAATTCGGTGACGCTTGAGAAAGTACAGACAAGTGATGGCCCGAGCTTCAATGACGAAACAGTTATTAATGTTTTCATTACAGAGACGTCATGGATACTGACGATGAAGTTTCCGGACCATTCAGCCTTTTCGGGTGTGGCACCGTTTCTCGATTGTTCGTGTGATTGATAGAGCCAATATAATTACACATTATTCGTTACGAATTGTTTTCAATCTTTGTGTTTGGTCTAACGCCGTAAACCTTGATTCAAGCATCCACTAAAGTTGATAAAACTGTCATTAGACGATAATAGTAGGACACGACATCCTACCTTGAAACAATAGATGAAACTATCGAGTTAAATAACAATAACACAACTTTAGTCATAAACATTGCTTCCTAATGACATAGTATCTCAACGAAATATTACTTCGTCAACCCAAGTTTTTCTTCTAGATTTGACAATATATTAACTACGACGATAAACCGTGAACAAATACAATCCACAGCATCCGGGTCAACTCGACGGCAGCACATCTTGCAATCCACAAACTAGAATTAAGACACATTTTAATATTGAGATCCCCCCTCCCCCCGCGTCCCTCCATTTCAATAGCTCCCAAGTAAAATCAAAACGAATCTATCCTATAAATTATTTGTGTTGTCAACATCCCTTTTTCTCGACTAATACAAAGCCTACAACAATGAATAAGGTATCAGTGGGTAGGATTCTTTACCGACTTCTGACATATGATCATACTCACTTTACGTTAAAACACATTGTTTGTTTAAAATTTAAGTTAAAAGAAAAATCTAACAATATTTTTGAATCAATTACTGAAAATAAACTCTCTTTGCTATTTTGTGTCTACACTTCGCTGAGTATTTAGTGTCAACAACCCAACAAAAAACTAAATCATTTATTTTTTGGGGGTAGGAGAGGAAGGTTGAATGTGCGAAAGTTTCGCACGGGTTTACTTGTAAAAATATACATCTGTTACCATCAGGTTGGTAATTTTAAGTAATGAAGGCATACATTTATAATTTATTTAATAGAAAACTGAAATGCCTTTATTTTGCAGTTTATATTTTTTACATACAAGAAAAAAAAATCTTTCACAAACATACAGAAAATAACATTAGGCCTATTTGTTATTGCCATAAATAAAAAATACCAGAATATTAAAGCCAAAGGATAATACTTATTGACATTTTTGATTCAAATAAGAAGAACAAATGGATAACATTTTACAGTTGAATTAATTGTAAGTTTAATTTGGACACGAGGCTGGACATCAATAAAATTAATTGTGGTTTGAATAAAATATGTTATTATTTATAAACTTACATTATAAACATTAACATTAACCCACATTAAACATTGTTGTGGTATGTAAGAAAAATACTAAATATTTAATCAACCCTAGGCTAAGTTGGTTTTTCACATTATGAGCCTTGACGGGGTTGTTAATTACACTTAGTTTACCCTGAAAGGTAGCAGACTTACCTTGCATGGGTGAACTATGGCGTAGCCTAGAAAAGGGAAATATATCAGCGTAGCGAGGGGGAGGGGTGGGGATTTATGGGGTTCAAACCCCCCACATCTCCCTCAGTTTTAGAAACTACAGAAACTAATTTGATTCTCCAGTGTAACTAAATACGAATAGCCAGGACTGGTGTTAAGACGTATTGCACAAAACTTAAGTTCGACGTAGATATATTCTATAAATAATGCATATATAATTAAGTATCAAAGTATTTTATAAAAATATCGAACTTAACTTTTATGCACTACGTCTTATTCCAGGCAATCCGTATATTTACACATGATAGGATAAAGATGAGGAAGGTAGAATTTAGAAGAAATGTTTATTGGAGTAAGAATGGAAAACTACTGAGGAAAAACTACCCTCATCACATCAGGCTGAGAATCGAACCACGACCTTCCCATACATTGGCAATAACAAACAAACTGCACTTTATATAAATAAGTAATACAGCAATATAGGCTACTAGCGGTGCCTTATATGAGTTGGCTAAGGAAGCGTGTAATTAAATCAATTGCACACAGAGCACCAATCCCTAATTGCTTTTATAATTACAATTATCTTCAAGATGTTCTCTTTTATGTTTCAATAACTCACCGCAGCAACTTTCTACACGGAAGCTCGGGGTCACCGCGACGTTTTTTGTCCGTGGGGGGGTGAGGGGGGTGCGACAAAATGACGTTATTTCCAGGTTAAGTTAGGCTGAGTAGTAAAAAACATGAGGGGCTTGGGGAGCCAAAATGACGTTATCTCTAAGTTAAGCTGGGTTGAGTAAAAAACATGAGGGGCTTGAGGAGCCAAAATGACGTTATCTTTAGGTGAAGCTGGGCTGAGTAAAACCACGAGGGGCTTAGGGAGCCAAAATGACGTTATATCTAGGTTAAGCTGGGCTGAGTAAAAACTTAATGCAAACAGTCCCGAATCAAAGGAATTTATTTGGATGAGTCTTGTAAAGCTAAATTAATAGCATGAGCTTCGCAATGAATATATAAAACTAATGGCTGCTCTGCTAGTTTTCTTGTTTTCACTCCAATTTTTGCGCCAGCCATCGTAGCACCTTTCTCGTAGATAGTCTGAAGTCAAAGCGAGGCAGCTCGGTGCATCTTTCTCGCAGATAGTCTAAAGTCAAAGCGAGGCAGCTCGGTGCATCTTTCTCGCAGATAGTCTGAAGTCAAAGCGAGGCAGCTCGGTGCACCTTTCTCGTAGATAGTCTAAAGTCAAAGCGAGGCAGCTCGGTGCATCTTTCTCGCAGATAGTCTGAAGTCAAAGCGAGGCAGCTCGGTGCATCTTTCTCGTAGATAGTCTAAAGTCAAAGCGAGGCAGCTCGGTGCATCTTTCTCGTAGATAGTCTAAAGTCAAAGCGAGGCAGCTCGGTGCATCTTTCTCGTAGATAGTCTAAAGTCAAAGCGAGGCAGCTCGGTGCATCTTTCTCGTAGATAGTCTAAAGTCAAAGCGAGGCAGCTCGGTGCATCTTTCTCGTAGATAGTCTAAAGTCAAAGCGAGGCAGCTCGGTGCATCTTTCTCGTAGATAGTCTAAAGTCAAAGCGAGGCAGCTCGGTGCATCTTTCTCGTAGATAGTCTAAAGTCAAAGCGAGGCAGCTCGGTGCATCTTTCTCGTAGATAGTCTAAAGTCAAAGCGAGGCAGCTCGGTGCATCTTTCTCGTAGATAGTCTAAAGTCAAAGCGAGGCAGCTCGGTGCATCTTTCTCGTAGATAGTCTAAAGTCAAAGCGAGGCAGCTCGGTGCATCTTTCTCGTAGATAGTCTAAAGTCAAAGCGAGGCAGCTCGGTGCATCTTTCTCGTAGATAGTCTGAAGTCAAAGCGAGGCAGCTCGGTGCATCTTTGATTAAATTAATCAATACTTCTCTAATCAGTGATAATGTTTCGTATAATCCAATGAACAACTCATTATTATATCTACATTTCGGATATTTATTGACATTGCCCCTTGCCACTAATGTCACTTGTTTCATCCATTATTACGGCAAACCATCCTTTCTTTTCTATAATTTCAACGAAGTTGTGAAGAATATCATGATAAATTAATTATAGGATCTAATTTTAGATATAAAATGAAGTGAAGGTATTTTTTCCTCCGTCCAAAAATGTCAAGTTATGGAATATAATTTTCAGTTATTAAGAGAAGGAGCTAAATTAAATTTCCTTCATCACTCTTCTGAGACCTAAATGTTACCACTTGACGTGTTAAACAAAGCCGACATAACGATTGTTTTTGACAAAACCTTTTTTTGAGCAAATAAAATAAAATAGTTCTCCAGTAGACCCATATAATTTAATTTTCTTCACGTGGTGATATCAACAGTTGTTGAATATCTGTCATTAGATGAGAAACTCTTGAACTGAAGATAAAAAGTTGTCATTCAATTCCAGGACACCCTTGACTGTATTATAACCTCACATTATTTAGTAGTTTGGTTTAATTATTATAACTATAATCTATATTTAATCATTTAAAGTTAGATTGTTACGTCAGAAAAGTAAATAAGAACTGCACTATAATTTTCACGCGAAAACGTTTAAACTTAAATGTCGTTTACTAAAAGAAGAGTTCAGAAGATCCATCAACATATTATAAAACACTTTTTATACATCATATTCTGAAAATTGAAATATGACACCTGGACACGGGAATCGAAGCCGGGACCTTTGGCTTAGTACGCCAATGCTCTAACCACTGAGCTATCTAGGATTCGTCCCGTGACCAGGCTCATTCTTCACTCATATTTTAAGGCAGAGCCTATGATGGAGTGTGGAAATCGTTGCCTACAAGTATGTGATTATATTAATATCAGAGCTATCAGATAACGCAGCCATCTTTGACTCGGTAGTTGGATTATTGCAGCCATTTGTACAATTATTATAACTGTACGGGATTGTATATTAAGAATTAAATAGCCAAAACTGCGTTATCTGATAGCTCGTGATATTAATATAATCACACACTTGTAGCCGACGAGTTCCGCACGTCCATCATAGACTCTGCCTTAAAATATGAGTGAAGAATGACCCTGGGCACGGGACGAATCTTGGACAGCTCAGCGTTTAGAGCATTGGCGTACTAAGCCAAAGGAAAGTCCCGGGTTCGATTCCCGTGTCCAGGTGTTATTTTTCAATTTTCAGAATATGATATCTAGATGGAGTAATCCTCACTAAAAGCATAAATAATAGCTTTGGCTATTTGATACTTTTTATATAATCTTAATATTTACTTAGTTTTGCAATCCAAATCTTTAAACGACGACGTACACTGTGGCTGGCAGCGGCCATACTGATCATGGGGTGGGCACTCTTATGGGAATAGCTGATCCCGTAAACTAGTTTGGAGCACTATCGCTAGGAGCGTCACAGATGAATGCGTGGACGTCAAGTTCCTAGAAAAGTAAGTGTGAAGTCTATGTAAAATTCTTCATTACTGTTATGTTAGCAATTTATCGTTTATTTAAAAGGAGTTTAGCTAGATTTTACATTTTATAACGTGGTTTATTTATAAAATAATTGATCAAGTTAGATTTGATTGAATTTGATATAAGAATTGATTAATCAACATTCCACAATAGAAAATGCATTGTGTTCCAAGTGTAAAGTCCCGCTTCGAATCTTTTAGTTCGTGGCACTAACGCCGCGAACGCTAGCGATGTGGTTCTACTTGCCAACATTAGAGTGGTGGTTCTATACTTATCCCTTTTATATGATGCTAATACTGCACGTGACGCAGTAAAGGGTCGATAACACTGGGTGAGATTACTAGCTACTCGCCGGCGAATTTACTCGTTGCTATTAAACTTGCCGAATGTGATCGCAATGGCTAGTAAACTCGCCGAATGTGATCGCAACGGCTAGTAAACTCGCCGAATGTGATTGCTACGGCTAGTAAACTTGCCGAATTTGATCGCAACAGCTATTAAACTCTCCAAATGTGATCGCAACGGCTATTAAATCCGCCGAATTTGATCGCAACGGCTAGTAAACTCGCCGAATGTGATCGCAACGGCTAGTAAACTTGCCCAATTTGATCGCAACAGCTATTAAACTCGCTGAGTGTGATCGCAACGGCTAGTAAACTTGCCCAATTTGATCGCAACAGCTATTAAACTCGCCGAATGTGATCGCAACGGCTAGTAAACTTGCCCAATTTGATCGCAACAGCTATTAAACTCGCCGAATTTGATCGCAACGGCTAGTAAACTCGCCGAATGTGATCGCAACGGCTAGTAAACTTGCCCAATTTGATCGCAACAGTTATTAAACTCGCCGAATGTGATCGCAACGGCTAGTAAACTTGCCCAATTTGATCGCAACAGCTATTAAACTCGCCGAATGTGATCGCAATGGTTATTAAACTCGCCGCTCGCTCTACCCCAGCGAGTAAAGTTGAACACCGGGTGACTTTACAAGCTACTCGCTGGCTAGTTAACACTCTGGCTAGTAAAATCTCCCTGTGTAATAAGTGAAGCTATTAAACTAGTACTTTTGTTCCGTTGTCACTTTTTTTGCTCCTTTCTATCTTAGCCGGTAGACGTCTTTCAAAATCTTAATTTTTGCTTTGAGCTGCTTTTCATTCATCCCCTTAAGCAATCCTTCTTTTTCAAGCTCTTCACACCACATTAAAAAAACCACATCTTTAAGATTTACATTGATATAGTCACGACGTTTGATGTGTCACAGAACCGGATATTGTTCATATATTCGTAAAAAATTGTTACTGTTCCACTTCACTCCAGACATTACGATTAACGAAGCTATTCACGAAAAAGGAAAACAACTCTACTGGTGGCTCAGTGTAATCGACCCTTAAATATATCGAACGTTGAGAAGACAGGTTCAACTATCGATCAATACCACCATCGATTCAACAATCGATCTTAGAATAACTATCGATATTCACCGTCACATCGAGGTCCTAGTAGACTATGCTCTCAAGAATGACGTCACTGGAGCGGCGAATTTGTTTTAACATGGTTTCAGATTTTTTGTGTTTTAATTTTAAATATGACTCTATTAATAATATTTAAAATCATATTACCAATATTATCCAAGCAATCCCTATTTTGTGACTTTTTTTTTCAAACACTCATTAATATTTTTCATCTTCTGAGCTTTTTTTTAGTATTCCAAGCAAAGTTTTTGGGAGAGTACTAATTGAGAGGTTGCGTGAAAAGACTGCGGACAAGATTTGGGTGTGCATTGTGGTTTCATGCCAGGTAGAGGTTGCGTGAAAAGACTGCGGACAAGATTTGGGGTGTGCAATGTGGTTTCATGCCAGGTAGAGGTTGCGTGAAAAGACTGCGGACAAGATTTGGGTGTGCATTGTGGTTTCATGCCAGGTAGAGGTTGCGTGAAAAGACTGCGGACAAGATTTGGGGTGTGCATTGTGGTTTCATGCCAGGTAGAGATGACATGGACCAGATCTTTGCACTACAACCACCGATTGAGAAATGTATGGCAGTAGGGAAGAAAGTGTATTGTGCATTTGTTGATCTGTAGAAAGAGTACGCTCGTGTGAATAGGAGGATGTTATGGAAAACTCTGAGAGAATGTGGTGTGGATGTATGGTTAGTAGTACATTTAATCATGGTGGTGTATGATAGAAGTAAAGTGTGACTTGGGGTGGATGGAGCTTTGAGCGAATGATTTGACATTTAACATGATGTTAGACAAGGTTATGCTTTGTCCCCATGGTTGTTTAATATTTCATGAATAAGTGTATGAGGGATGCTTGTGAGGACGTGGTTGGTTTACAAATGGACAATGTGAATGTGAGAGTTCTCTTATAAGCAGATGATGATGTATTAATGGCTGGAAATGAAAGTGACTTTCAGAATGCATTAAATCATTTGAATATAGTGACAAGTATAATGGATCTTTGTTTAATGTCTTCAAAATTAGGGTGATAGTTTTCGATAAGGATGGATCAGTAAATGATTGTCAACTTAGTATAAATGGAAAACTGTTAGAACAAGTAAATGACATTGTGCATCTAGGCAGAATGTTCTGTAAAAATGGAAGGATAGATAGTGAAATCGACAGACGAGTGAATGCATCTCGAAGAGTAGTTAGATGTATATATAATATTGCAAAGAATGAAGTAGTAATAAAAGAGGCAAACATGGCAGTGTATAAAAGTGTGTTAACGCCAATATTGTTTTATGGACGTGAAGCGTGGGATTGTCAGAAGAAACACAAGAGCAAGGTGAATGTGGTTGGAATGAGATAGCTAAGAAATGTTTGTGGAAAAACTCGTATGGGCAGAGTCGGTAATTAATGGGTACTGACGGAGTGTGGTTTGAAAGACAACCCAATAGGTCACTGTGAAAGAAGCGTCTTACGCTGGTTTGGTCATGTTGAGATGAGTTTGAATCGAGGGACAAAGCAAATATATGTAGGTAGAGTGTGTGGATCAAACGGAAGGGGTAGACCATCTAAGACGTAACTAAAATGTTTTAGACATATGTGTGAAAAAGAGACACATTCAAGTTTTAAGAATAAAAGAGCATGCATTACTCGATGTATGGATGTTGTTGAAGCGAAGGGAGTTTGCAAGGATAGGGAAGTGTGGAAAAATTCAGTGAGGATGAATTAAGAACGGAGTTTTTTTAAATCTATTTGTACAGCTTCTTGCTTACCTCGTTTGTTATCTTTAAAAAGGAAAAACAAAGAAACTCATAGGTGGTTTTTGAAGATTAAAGGACAAAAGAATTTATTTCCAAGTAAAAATTTGAAAAAATAATAATTTAAAAGTTAATAACTCAACAGTAAAACTTATAGCGAGCTAGGCAAAGTCTCACTGAATGGATTGCAGCCATTAATTTACACTACCAAGATGTGATATATTTTTCCTGGATCAATTTTCCTGCATGCTCCAACATCTGACGATGATCGCTGGTTTTGAGTTGATAAACCAATCATTGCAATATCTCTTCATGTAAACGACATATGACTATATATTTATTTTTTCAGTTTTAAAAATATGTTCTACAACTCAATGTTAAAATTAGTGTTGTCATTTTTCAGATGCATCCTAGGTAGGGAATATTATTAATCATTTCAACCTGAATAATAAGCACTTGACAAATTATTTTATTTACAAGGTGCTCTTTTTGGTTCTGAGTTAGTTTGGGACATTCCCAGTGGCAACCTTTAAAAATTTGGGTGTTCCAATATGGTTTCTTAATGTATTTTTTTTATTATGAAAGGAATGTACTCTTGTAATATTTTTACCTAGGGAAAGTTGGTAGTTTTAGTTCCCACGATGACGAGATTAGACCGTCACTAGAAGTGATTCAACAATGAGCGGTGCTGGAGAGGAGCATTGGGCCACCACCAGATGACAGAAGACAATTAAACTCTATGTTTATACTGGAGAGATATTGGATTTATCTTAACAAAAAAAAACCGCTGCCTTTAACTCGCGTTTCCTGCATCACCACCTTAATTTATCATAAAAGCCCTAGTCTGTTATAGTCTGTTATAGTTAGGAAAAAGATAATTAAAAAAATAAGTTATTAGTAAAAGTCCCTTACTTCTCCTTAATAGGTTTCCTTTAGAAAAATAAACAGATTTTTAATAACCATATGAAACCCTCTTAATATATAGATTTTGAACACAATTGTTAATCATTTAGTTATTATTTTTTAGCTAGAACCATTTTAAAAAGGTTAAAAAATTTCATAAAACCAGTCATTAGCAAACTATCCATGATATGATAGCTATCACCAAAATAAAAATAATATTTTCTAAGATATGACAGATATCATAGCTTGAGGTTGATAGTTTAGATATGACTGCGAACAACATATCATTTGACAGGGATAATGAGTTTAAATATTTAGGAACAATTTCAACTAGAAATAGCGATATTAGATTGTGAATGAGGAAAATAATATAGTCGGGAAATGATTGATACTACTCGGTCAGTAAGTTGTTGACACTTCACCTGCTGTCAAGGAATATACAACTCAGAATATACAAAACAATAGTTTTATCGGTTGTTCTCTATGGGTGTGAAACGTGGTCTCTTACCTTACATGACGACAGACTAGTATCTCCGAAAAGAAGGTTCTTAGGAAAATGTTTTGTCCAAAAAGGGATCAGGGAAATGAAGAATGAAGGAGGTTACATCATGATGAGTTACATACCCTGTAATCATCACATGACATTGTTAGGATAGTCAAGTCTCGTAGATTGGGCAGGATATGCAGCGTGAATGGAAGATTCTTGACCCTTGTTCAAGTTATTGACTGGCAGACCAAATAGGAAGAGATCATTGGGAAGACCTAGTTGCAGATGGGAGGATAACATTAGAATGGAGTTGAAAGAAATAGTATGTAATGAGATGGACTGGATAGAACCAGCTCAAGATAGGGATAGAGTATAATGAGGTGTACTGTATAGAACCAGCTCAAGATAGGGATAGATACTGATGTGTACTGTATAGAACCAGCTCAAGATAGGGATAGAGTATACTGATGTGTACTGTATAGAACCAGCTCAAGATAGGGATAGAGTGTAATGATGTGTACTGTATATAACCAGCTCAAGATAGGGATAGAGTATAATGAGGTATACTGTATAGAACCAGCTCAAGATAGGGATAGAGTGTAATGATGTGTACTGTATAGAACCAGCTCAAGATATGGATAGAGTGTAATGATGTGTACTGTATATAACCAGCTCAAGATAGGGATAGAGTGTAATGATGTGTACTGTATAGAACCAGCTCAAAGATAGGGATAGAGTGTAATGAGGTGTACTGTATAGAACCAGCTCAAGATAGTCATAGAGTGTAATGAGATAAACTTATTACCTAAGTTCAATGAGTACAGTATTGACAATATCTTGAATTTAGGTTAACTGGTAAGAACATATTTCTCTATAGGCTTACATATCTCGAAAATGTTAATCAAATGTAATCGATTAAAACTTATTGGTGTAAATTACCTGCCAAATAGTCCGTTCACAAAATCTAAGGCTAGGATTTTTTTTTCATTGCTTTACTTTATTTTTTATTTAACCTCCCCGACAAGACAATGTGAATTTTGAACAAAGGAATTAGTCTAATCAATCTTGTACAGTAGTACTGGTCTCGAGAATCATAAGTAAATTGTTAGACCATTTTTTCAAACCTCTTGTCCCCCCCTTGTAATAAACAAGAGGGGCTATGCACCCTCTCCCAGTTCCGGAAACCTACAAGGTTTATTCTTGATACGATTATAAATATATATAGACTAAACATTCAATCCACGGATGTGCTTGAACTCCCAACTTTGAAGTGGATGTACATTGTACACACATTGTTGATTTGATCCTCACTAATCATTACTTATATAAAATAAATGGAAACTAATCTTAATTTTTTCCAGTAAAACAATAATAGCTAACTCAAATAATACATTTAATTAATTGTATTATGATTACTTTTACCAAGACTTGTCGGTAAATGTTAATATTTACCGATGAGAGCTGGTAAAAGCTCAAAATGTAAACATTTTATAAGATATTTCGGACTTTTACCACCGATTTTGGTAATGTTAGGATATACCGGTGAATTCTAAGCTTTATTAGTCCTCGAACTTTTACAATAATATATGTTTAAATATCACTATACATTCTGATCTTGTCCAAAACATATTTGTATGTGTGTGGCCACAATTAGTCGTATTTCGAGATATTGTGTTCCTCCCATCGTCCTTATTTCGAGAAATGGTTAGAATTAATATATTTTCTATGACACTCACGTGTCAATATATTAAATTTACTTTGCATCTATCATTAGTTTACATTTCAACTATATCCAAGGTGACCTGGTGGTCTAGGGGTAAGGTGTCAGACTTCTGTGCTGAGGGTCCGGGGTTCAATCCTCGGTCCCGGCACGGATTTATCTGATTGTCATACCCTTCCTTCAACTCTGACAAGACGTGTATTAATCACAACTTGTGAATGTGTGGAATACCAGGCCTCCACCGTGGTTCGGATTCCACGTTAAACTGTAGGTCCTCCATTTCATCTCACAATCACCCTACCATTACACATTAGCGTAAGTTATAACCCGAACGGGTAGTAAGACGCGGTGCTAATAATAATAATAATAATAATAATAAAAAACTATATCCAACCCGTTTCGGTGTCCGCGGGGTCTAACGCGCTAATCTCGTGTTGGACTAGACTGCCGAAGACGGGGATATCGGGGTTCAATCCCGGTCTGGTGCACTGAGGTTAGTTTTCCTAAAGAGTTTTCCACTATCCACACAAATGCGGGTGCACTTCTTCTAAATTAAACCTTCCCAAACCGTAATCCACTAGTGTACTTAGTACATAGGCGTATAACCTGAACAGGTAGTAAGACGTGGTGCTAAAAAAAGTAGATTATGTAAAAGAATAACTGCGGTGTACCGCAAGGAATGGTTCTTGGACCACTTGTGTATTTTAATATCTATGTCAATGATCTGATGCATGAACGCAGTAGTGTCTCATGACAAACAATTCTTAGGCAAGCTATGTAAGGAAGTTCGGATAGCTTCGCCCCCCAAGCTTAAAAGAGGGATCCACGGGCTCTCCCCCAGGAATTGTTTTTTAATATAATACGCTTCAAAAAGCTATTTACAGATTTTTTTAAATGATAATTATGACTTTGAACGTCCTTCTGTTCCTTAATTTACATATAGAATCTTTATTGCGCATGTCGAAGAGGATGTGGGTAGGTAGGGGAAGAAAATATATACTCTCCTACTTTTACAAATTGTGGGGAGGGGGGGGGATTTCCCCTGTGTCTCTCACCCCAGTGCCACCACCCAAAGAGCTGACAATTTTTAAATTAAATATACATAAAAACATAATATTTATAGTTAAATGTAAATCAACTCTATTGTGTGCTAATTACGTTAAATATACATACAAGTAGAAAACATATATATTTATTTTTAAATTTCCACATATTATAATGCAACCTGCAGCATAAGTTATATTTTATATATTTGATTATTTTTAGATATTAAATTCAATTTGTTTTCTGAACCATACCCAGTTAGTCAAGAATGCTTTGAATAAATGTTTTTATCACAATGCCTAATAAACCCATCCTTTTTCTTAATGTGGTTATATTTAGTTCAGGAATAGATTTCCCGATAGTCACTATTTCGAAGTGTTCTTTAAAACTTCTTTCGGCAAAAGATGTATACTACAAATACAATAACTCATTCGCACTTAGGTCTGTTACCATTGCCGCCAACTTCACTCACTCCACACATTATTGTGTTATTATATACATATAGAACATAAACTTTCGTTTGTTAGCTTTCATTGATGCACACATAAAAACAAAATCATCTGTTTCAACAAACTCTACAAAAGATGTCAACCTTCGAGCATAGAGCTTTGGTTGTTGATAAATGATAAGTCATAGCTTGGCTGCTTGCATTCCAACCTATGAGTATGGATGTGGAAAAAGTATCGATACTTTACTAATATCGGTATTTACTTTCGATACTAGTACGGTATCGATACTTTTAATGAATACAGTATCGATACTTTTCTTTCGATACCACATCCCTATCTATAAGCTCCACAGCTCTTCCCCTTCTCACACCTCCAGAATCTATGACGTCACAAATAAGAACCACATTGCCTAGAGGTAAGGAGTGAAAGCCGGTAAAATATAAAGTCTGTTCACCGTAGGAATTGTTTTCTGAAAGGCCTTTTACCTTACCATAAAGCTATTATATAGTAGGAAATTGGTAGGAAAAAAGACCTTACAGAGAGTAATTCATACCGTGAATGAAGTTTAGATAGACTTTCAACTACCGTACGGTGGACTAGTTCACGTCTTGCATGCATGTTACGATCCCTGTCATACGCGGCATTTTTTTTCAAACACACTGAGGCTTGAAATAAATCTAAATAATCACCAGTATACTATTTTTACAAACATTTAATAAAATAAACCCGCTTCGGTGGCCGCCTGGTCTAAGGCGCTAGTGTCGCAGTAGACTCACTCGACTGCCACTTATGGGAAGATCGAGGAACCTTGGCTATCGGGAAGCCAGATTCTACGTTGATCTCGTTGTATGGAGCACGGACCACTGTTTGATCACCCTGTGCTACATGTGTTTCAGGGGAGATGCCCACCACTCGCCGTCCCTCACCCAGCTATGAACTGAGTACCATGGAACGACGATACTCCGTACCTCCAGCCCCAAACCAAGGGGCACCGCCAAACACTTCGGACACCCACCATCCACCCGGGGCTAGGACTCAGCCGGGACCTGGTCCTGGGGGACCTTCTGCCTCGGAGGACTTGCATGCGTGGTCCATCTACAGGTACAGTACTTTGTGTGGTCCATCTACAGGTACAGTACTTTGTGTGGAGGATATTACACACCTGGTCCATCTAACAGGTACAGTACTTTGTGTGGAGGGTCTTACACACCTGGTCTATCTACAGGTACAGTACTTTGTGTGGTCCATCTACAGGTACAGTACTTTGTGTGGAGGATATTACACACCTGGCCTATCTACAGGTACAGTACTTTGTGTGGTCCATCTACAGGTACAGTACTTTGTGTGGAGGATATTACACACCTGGCCCATCTACAGGTACAGTACTTTGTGTGGTCCATCTACAGGTACAGTACATTGTGTGGAGGATATTACACACCTGGCCCATCTACAGGTACAGTACTTTGTGTGGTCCATCTACAGGTACAGTACTTTGTGTGTGGAGGATATTACACACCTGGTCCATCTACAGGTACATTACTTTGTGTGGAGGATATTACACACCTGGCCCATCTACAGGTACAGTACTTTGTGTGGAGGATATTACACACCTGGTCCATCTACAGGTACAGTACTTTGTGTGGTCTATCTACAGGTACAGTACTTTGTGTGGAGGATATTACACACCTGGTCCATCTACAGGTACAGTACTTTGTGTGGAGGATATTACACAATTTGTGTGGTACATCTACAGGTACAGTACTTTGTGTGGAGGATATTACACACCTGGTCCATCTACAGGTACAGTACTTTGTGTGGTGGATATTACACACCTGGTCCATCTACAGGTACAGTACTTTGTGTGGAGGATATTACACACCTGGTCTATCTACAGGTACAGTACTCTGTGTGGAGGGTCTTACCCACCTGGTCTATCTACAGGTACAGTACTTAATCTAAAATATATTACACACCTGGTCCATCTACAGGTACAGTACTTTGTGTGGAGGATATTACACACCTGGTCTATCTACAGGTACACTACTTAATCTGAAATATATTACACACCTGGTCCATCTACAGGTACAGTACTTTGTTTGAAGTATGCTACATATCTAGCTCATACACAGTTATAAAACCACTCTTAATAGACTTATTTTTTATTTTTAGATAAAGGTAAACTATTAATAATTTTCATAGAAATTGTCCCTTACTCAATGAAGACTGTTTTCCACAGTTGAATTTGAAAATAAATTAGATTTCATATATAACTGACAAACAACATGTTGAATTTATCATTTATAATGGATATAATACCATTAACGTGCTTTATTTAAATGTATTTTATAAATTTGCCTTGAACATATGGGAGTATTAAATGTTTTGGGTTGGATTCCCGACTCTCGTGTCTACATGTCGTTTTTCAACTCTATTCAAGTTAGATGACTTAATAAGGCTTTAATACTTTCAGACAGAATCTCAACTCGGACTTCACAGATTCTGCTCTTGGTTCGAGCGAGAAGTCACCACTTCCTTACGGCAACTTCCAGTTGAGGGAATCCACGGTGCAGTCCATATTGACTCATCCACGATATGGACCAAAGTAAATATTTTATTGATATTTTAAACATGTAAAACATCCAGGCTCTTAGTTACTGAAACCTCTTAATTACAAAGAATGTCTGTTTAATTTCATACCACAAATGAATTTGTTTTGTTTTTATGATATAATTTGATAACCAAAATGGCCATATTGAATTCAACAGTCGATTGAAACTAAACACATAAATGTATTTCTCGATAGGGTCAGATTAAAATTTAGTCAGTCAAAATACATTTACAAAAATCAAGAAATGGAAATGGCCTTGAAAATTCCTAAATACATATTTCCAGAATATACATACTAATTAGGCTTATAATTTATACTTATTGGTTTTATTTTTTACGTATTTTCACATAAATGTTTATACATTTGAAACTATACTCAATAAAACTTTTTTTAATCTGTACATCTATATTTAATCAAACAACTATTACGACACAATCATTCTAATTTTTTCATAAAGTCTGTGACTAAAGTTTCAAAAATCTTTCATCAATAAACAAGGTACCTTCAATTTTTTTATTTTATTTGAAAAAAATCGAACATACATTCCAAAAACATTAGAGTCATTTCCAAAAAAATTTCCAATTAAAAAAATTTAGCCACTATTTAACCACCCTTATACCAAATTTTCCCCAAAAAATAATAGTAGGCATGCACATTGTCATTTGAAACACTATTCAAATATCAAATTCAAACAGAACTGTTAAAATCATTTTGAAAAATTTGAATTTTCAAGAATAAATTGTTTGTAAACTACCCCTTAAGCAAAATTCTCAATGAAAAAATGTTTACAGTGCTATTTGTCAGTCATGTCAAACACTCTCTAGATACCCATTTAAAATAAAATTATTATAGCCATTTTAAAAATGTTTTGAATTTTACAAAATCATTCATCAATAAACCTTACCAAAAAATACCCTAAAACGAATTTATCCTCCTAAAACAAGTCGGCGGTCTATACATTGTTATTTTTCATGTCTAACACTCTTTATAAATCCATTTAAACACCAATATAAACTACCCTTAATTTGAGGCTTAGAATAAAGATAATAAAAAATAATCTTTGATATATCGCCATATAACATATAATTATTAAGTTTGAAAAAATGTTACTAAACTGTTTTGGCTCTAGACTCAGGGATGGATAAACAGACATAAGATGGATAGACAGACTGACCTTGGTGATCTTGGGGCAAAGTGTTTGCCTTGGATCCCATTTAAATTAAATGTAATGATGATGATGATGATGATGATGATAATAATAATAATAATAATAATAATAATAATAATAATAATAATAATAATAATAGTACATAAATCCCCATTTTATTTTTTTACCTTATAAAATGGGGGTTCATGCTAATGGATTTAATAAAAAAAATTATGATTAGTATAATTATATATTTTAAATTATTGGTAGGGTATTTAAGATATTTAACTATAAAAATGTATTTAATATACAAGTAAATAACTTAAGATTAGTTAAATAAAATTAATAAAATATATTAATATAAATACTTAAATGAATATAATTAACATAATATAATATAATACAATATGGAATTATATATAAATAAATTAATTATTAATATTTAAAAATAATAATTTAATTTAAATATTATACAATATAATATAAATATAGTGGGTTAAAACCCAGATGGGGTTGACAAATTTTTCTTGAACGATAAAAATCTCTAGCACAGCTTCCTTTGGAGGGGAAGTTAAGTCGTTTGGCCTATGTCGATTGTGCCATGTTAAAGAACCCTGGAAGTTATGTGAAAATACTTTTCCCAGCAAAATCAGTAGGGCTTTTCGCTCTCGCTCATAGAAATTCTTGTGTGCTAATATAATCTGTCAGGTCAGTCAGTGCACGTTAAATACTTCAAATAAATAATAAAAAATACTACAGATTTTAAAAACCCACATTTTTGGGTTGGGGAACACATAAAACTTAAAGATTTATCATAATCTTAAGGCAGAAAAGTTATTGATTACAAAACTTGAAAAACAAAAAATAATATAATTTCTTAGGTATTATTACTACATAATCACAAACAATCATTGAGGTTTCCGTTAAACCAAATATATTTTGCACTTGTACCATATCTATTTAAGTATGTTCCTTGTGCATGCTGTTGATTAAATATTGTTTCCTAAATAATGATTTCACTTATTTAAACAAAAAAAAATTTGCTTTTAATGTAAACATATCTATCTACCTTCGATACTTTTTCAGGATTATTAAGTTGACAATTTAGATTTTAATAAAGTTTTTATTCGAAACATTTTTATAATACATTAAGGCCAGGCCAAAATTTCAGGGGGAGAGGGCAGGGCCGTAGCGAGGGGGGGGCAGCAGGGGCAGCCGCCCCGGGCGCCGGGCTCGAGGGGCGCCATCAAGATGTAGATTTTAAAAAATGTAAAATGTAAGATTGCGAAATGTATTCGAACGCGCAGTTAAAAAGACGTATACATTTCTCCTTTAAGAATAAAAATGGTGACTTGATGAAACTTCCATCATCCGAACACAAAATGTTTGTAAAGATTTGGCTTGGGTGACACTGACAGTAAATTCTACTATGAATATGTGACGGACGAAGGACAAACATTCCAAGCGAGGTGGAGACAGCCAAGCGGAAGTAATTAGGGGTCGTGTCTGCTTAGGAATGTGGTCTCTTTGTTTTGGCTCTTATGAAGGGGGGTAGCAAGTAAGACAAGATGCCAGTGAACAAACAGTTAGTGTGCGGTACGCGCAGTGTTTCGTGCCAAGGGAGGACAGCAGGGGCGAAAGTAAAACGACCGAACGTGAAAGAAGCCGTTCAGAGAACGGCCTGAACGGGAAACGGAACGTAATTAAAATTTATCTGAGAAGCGTGTGACAAAATAAATTTGAAATATTAAATTTGCTCGTTGCCGTGACACTGTAATGACATTTATTTTATTAGCATTGTTTGTAAATTTGTATGACTTTGTTGATTGAGTTGCGTGTGAATTATTACACTGTGCCACGTGTGTGTGTCGAAATGGGGCCTACAAAGTTGTCGGGAGCACAAAGCAGAAAACGGAAAAAACAACAAGAGGCAGATAACATAGTTCAAGCCAAGCAGTGGCAAAAACTGGGTTGGGTAAAGAAGGTGGATCCCTCAACCACTGCGCTACCACAACAACAAGGTATTGAAAGTAGGCCATCTACATCAACACTTTTAGAAAATGAAAACTTTACTAAAGTAACTAAGAATGTAACTGGTAGTGTAAATGTACATTCAGAGGGTTCTAGACCAAATCTTAACCAGTCCTTTCCAACATTTACTCCTTGTGAAGATGTACAGGAACAGGATTTGGAAAATGAACCAACCAAAATTCAACTAGATTTTAATGATCCCACAACATGGTCTGATTTGAATGACCATGTGAGAAGCTTATTAGTTGAACATGGTCCAGAACAAAATAAAACTGGTAATTTTCTTTTATCAATTAATTCAGAAAAAAGGCATTTTACGGGAAGTTGGTTCCATAAAAAACTTTTGAACGGAGAAAGTGTAGAGCGAAATTGGCTAATTTACAGTGAAGAGAAAAAATCTATTTACTGTTTCCCCTGCATGCTATTTGGAAAGCATTCTAATTCATGCTTGGCAAATCCAAAAGTAGGATTTTCTGACTGGAAAAAATTACACCCTCGAATTCCAGAGCATGAAAATTCTGTAGAGCACCGTGAATGCTATGTTACTTGGAAAAACTTTGAAAAAAGGATTAAAGAGGGCAGTACAATTGATACTGAACTACAGGAAATTATCATAAAAGAAAAAGAGAAATGGCGGCACATTCTCAGAATTATTGTTGATTGTATTTTGTTTTGTGCAGTCAACAACTTGGCTTTTCGAGGTTCAAGTTCAAATATACGTGAGGCCAATAATTGTGGTATTTTTTTAAATTTGCTAGAGTTTGTTTCTCATTATGATAAACAGCTAAAAGAACATATTATCTTAAGCAAAGAAAAAAAAGGAATTACAAATTACTTTTCTCCAACAATTCAAAATGAGTTCATCAATTTAATAGGTGACGCTGTACGCCAAGAAATATTAAATTATATAAGAGAGGCAAAATATTTCTCAATTTCATTTGATTGTACACCAGATGTAGCCCATCATGAACAAATGTGCCAGATTATTAGGTACGTGAAAGTTTCAGAGGGTGTTTACTCTATTGAAGAAAGTTTCATTGATTTCATCAAAACTAGTAAAACGACTGGAGCTGGTTTAACTGAAGAGATTCTACAAAAAGTAGAAGCCGATGAACTTGATATTCATAATTGCCGAGGGCAAACTTACGATAATGGTTCAAATATGGCTGGGAAGTATTCAGGAGTCCAGGCGCGTATACAAACAATTAACAGCCATGCACGTTTTATGCCATGTGCTGCTCATTCATTGAATTTGGTTGGTGTTCACGCTGCTGGAGTTTCTCCAGATGTTATCACATTTTTTGGAACAGTACAAGAACTGTACAAATTGTTTGCTTTCAGTGTCAAAAGGTGGGAAATATTATCCAACAAACTTTCTACCACTCTCAAGCGTCACTGTGATACAAGATGGGCATCCAAATATTCTGCTGTTCATGCACTTTATTCACAGCTTGATAAAGTCATCGAGGCCTTAGAGGAAATTTCTAACAACCCTCAATTCCATGACTGTTTATCAGTGGTTAAAAGTCTTCTTAAACAAATTAATTTTAAGTTTGTTTGTTACTCTGTTATGTGGGACAAAATACTAAACCACATCTCCCGCGTGAATGAACAGCTACAGCACAAAGATATGACCGTGGACCGTGCAGTTAGTCACTTGACTGGATTGAAAGATGCTTTACAAGACATCCGAGACACAGGGATTGATGTTATACTGGATGAAGCATCGAACATCTGTGCTGCAACATCTCTTGAAATTGACTGCTTCTTCGAGGAGAAAAGAGCAAAGAAGAGGAAAAGACTGACTTTGGAAGAAAGTAAGGACACTGTTTTGACAGGAAAGCAAAGGTTCAGTATGGACTTTCATGTTATTTTGGACAAAGTCTTAGAACAAATGGAATGGCGTTTTAAATGTTTTATTGAAGTGTTGGATGACTTTAATTTTTTAACGGGCAAGTCTTTGCATTCTATGACTGTAGAAGATTTAAAAGCAAGTGCAAAACGCTTAGCAAATAAATATGATAAGGATCTGGATGCTTCTGAAATAGAGGGGGAAATAGCTAGTTTTAAGTTTCAGGCCAGTTCTTTATTTGAAAAAAGTCAGGATATTTCAAAAGCAACGTCTCTTGACCTATTAAATTTAATCCACAAAATGTCTATAGCCACATCTTATCCAAACTTAGTAATTGCTTTCAGATT
Source organism: Timema genevievae (assembly GCA_902155825.1). Taxonomy (NCBI): domain Eukaryota; kingdom Metazoa; phylum Arthropoda; class Insecta; order Phasmatodea; family Timematidae; genus Timema; species Timema genevievae. The sequence goes on from CABFWO010004573.1 coordinate 23,727, forward strand.
ATTTTTAACATTGCCAGTTACTAATGCATCTGGTGAACGAGGTTTTAGTAAGCTGAAAATAATAAAAAATTACTTAAGGTCATCAATGGGTCAAGACAGGTTAACACACCTGGCAATTCTATCAATAGAAAAAGATATTGCTAAAAATATTAATTATGATGAAATAATCAATAATTTTGCTGCTGTTAAAGCTAGAAAGGTGAAACTGTAAGTATAAAATAATTCTGTTAATATTTTAAAATAATGTTACTTCTACATTTTTCATAAGTAATTGAGCTAGCAGTTAATAATAAACAAAAAGTATTCTTCATTCAATTCAAACTGTTTAAAAAATTTATATTTACGACAACATGTATTTAAGCTCATATAATCAGCACAGACTATTGAATAAGATTATCTATATAAGTAAATTTTTAGTAAAAAGAATATTAAATTATAATAAATATTTATTGAAATTTTTTTTTGTTACTATTTAATAGAATTAGCAAATTATAAACGAGACAATAATTCAAGACACATTAGTAATAGAAAGATGTTTGCTATAGAGCTATTGTATCACATCTGAAACAGGTATAGAATACGATATGACACCATCAACTGCTCAGTTATGACTGGGCGGAAATGGTTGGGTGGGGAGAGGGGGCGCCAATGTTACTGTTTGCCCCGGGCGCCAATTACTCTAGCTACGGCTCTGGGAGAGGGGGAGGTTTAAGTTTGGGGGGGCACAGCCTCTCAACTACTACAGACAAAGAGATATTCCAAATATTATATGACTCAAGGAGTTATCTGTGGTTTAATGGCAGGAATTAAATACTAAGTGCTAACAATTTGTTTAACATTTAGAAACTTATATAGCTCCTTCTCTCTCAAAGGTCGAAAATGTATATTGAACACTTCTTAGGGAGGGAGTTAAATGCCTTTCACTCGAACACTTGAAATTCTAGCCTGGTGAATGGTCAGAAAACTTGTATTCACTCATCTAACCTCTGTGCCATCCACTACCTATCTCTCGTAAGGACATCCTCCTCACACAATAGTCGACAACAACCCTATTACAGAATACTTTGTGCCCTGTTGCCACTTTGCAGACCATTCACACATGAAAATAGATAATATTGAACTCTGGATATAATTTAATTTTTGACGTTTAAAAAATATATATATATATATATATAATTGTGTGTTCAGCTTACATGCATATATGATAATTACTCTAATGGGGTAAGGATGAGGAAGGAAGTATTTTAGAGATAATCTACCCGCATTTACATGGAAGGAGAGTGGGAAATAATTAAGGAAAAATCCACTCTCAGTAGACTCAACCAGAATTCGAATCTCGATCTACCTGTCCTCAGTAGGCCGGTCTAACCCTACGCCTTAAACCAATTAGGCCTTGAAGCGGGGTTTTCGACGTTTGAAATGATTACACTCAACCAAATTTTACATCTTTGTTACATAAAATAATCAAATTAACTAGTTAATTAAATAAAGAATAATGCGTATTATCCAAACAGGTAATACGATGTGATGATAAAGAAATTTAAGATATATTACACAGTTCTTAAACATAGTTTTACATGAACAAGATTTGAACTAGGAACTGTAATAAAAATTTACATTTTTTTACGGTACTTTATCTGAGTAAGAAAATAATCTGTAAAACATAATTTTTTTTAAATCACATTTTTATGATTTGAATGTTTTATACAGCATAATGTAATGGTATGTTTTCCTTATTAATATTTGACTCCCCCCAAATTCAATAATGAGCGCAGTGAATGAGTTATTTGTCAGTTATATCTCTGGTGCAAGTAACATGTAAGTAGAAAAATCCCTAAAGAATAATTAAGTTACTATATTTTCTCTTTCAAAGCTGGTGCTTAATTAAATTGATACATTGATCATTGTTTATAACCTCCCTGACAACAACACAAGTCAAAATATGTTTGCTTCCCAAACTCAATTCAAGTCTTTTATTGGGCGAATTACTTCATGCTATTAAATAAATGTAAACATAAATATTACAAGGTCATTATTTGCATTGCCGTCAGCCTTGCTGAGAGGTCAGGTGTATGTCCTATTTCAGGTCAGCTCTTGGTGCCAACATGTACACATGCTTCATGTTTATTTAAGAACATGTATATATTGTTTCAGGTCAGCTCTTGGTGCCAACATGTACACCTATCTCAAGTTCGGCTTGCCCCGAGTGTTCCCCCCGTCACGGGGTCCGAGGGATGGATCTAGTGGCTACGACTCAAGTGACGATGGTTCTCCATACCTTCACCGGCAAGGCAGGAACTACCTACGCTCCAGGAGTGACCCAGACTTCAGAAACCAGCCCCTTCACAGGCCCTATACAGGGGTGAGTCACTGGTCTAGTTAGGGAGGGGGGAGACCCATGCAGTAAGGACAGTATTTCGGTAAGACATGGTCCCTGTACAGTAATGAGACACAGTGGTCCTATGTAAGGTTAGAGCATCACCTCAAATGTGTGTCAAACACTGGTGTTATTTAGGTGTGGAACACAGTCTTCGTGCATGTGGAGGGAGACACATCTCATGTAAGTTTGGAAGGCAGTGCTTATGCAGGTACTAGTAACCATCAATTACACTCTCTATAAGCTTGATCTTCCTTTTATATATATAAAGGAAGATCAAGCATATTGATGTCATGCCATTGTACACTATCATCTCCATGAACATGAATTGTCGGCACTCGAGCATTTCTTAGAGCGCAGACCTCCTGCGTCCAAACCAACCACTTCTTTACTGACTGGGATGATCCTTCAATTCAACAATTTTCGTTTCTTAGATAAACACTACCTACATATAAAGGGCACAGCTATGGGTACAGGCATGGCTCCCTCATACGCAAATCTTTACATGGGACTACTAGAAGAACGCTTTTTACAATCACAGCCCATAAAACCCTCTGTATGGCTGTGTTACATTGATTACATTTTCGTGATATTATGGCTTCACTCTGAAGCAACCTTGGGCATCTTTATATATAATACCAGACCCAGAACCTTCGTAGTTCATCCCCAAGAGTCACTTTCAAACAGAAGCCTATCTCCACAGTATTCTAGTCCATCCTAAACTTCCTGACCCCAAGAGAATTCGAGAAGAAAAACAGACTACCAAAGGATCATACCTGCAGTAGCCCTCGTTGCAGTACATGTGGAATCCACCTACTAGCTACATCCTTCAACCGCAAAGGAACCAAATTGGAATACAATATCCCTGTAAAACAAATCTAGATTTATCAACTAGAGTGCAAATCATGTGATACAGAATATATAGGCTTTACTACAGGTTCTTTCAGACAGCGAATTAACAATCATATTTTTGACACAAACCACAAAAGACCCGGACAAGCCGGTTCCCATCCATGCTGGTACCCACGACCAGGACTTTCAAACCTGTCACACCACCAAATTCTTAAAGAGCATTTCCCAAACAGTGCAACAGATCTTAACTCAGACAGTGGGAACTGGCCCACCAATGGATTACCAAATCAAAATTACCACTAGGCTTTAACATCTTTCCCTAGGAGGGATTTCTTCATTAAATTTCCACTTATTTGTTTAGTTTTCCTTTTTATTTACTGTTATAACTTTTTTCATTTTGAATAATATATTTAATTAATTAAAATAAGCAAAAAAATTATTATGTAATTTGATTATTAAAAACCACTTCAATAGCTTGTAAAATGCTATATATATATATATATATAAGGATATATATTTCATACAGATTTTTCACAAACCTGAAAGTTGTAGAATCATGGGCCTGTCAATGATTTTCTTGTACTAAAATAGTGTGTATGATGCAGCATGGTCCAAGGCCACTGCCCCAACCTCATGTGGGGCCAGGCTGGGTACGTACCAAGAGCAACAGTGAGGCCAACTTGCTGTCCCATGAGGTGTATGCGCGCCATCAAGACCATCGTCGTAGTGTGCATGACCTACGGGTCGCTGATTTGCAACAACAGTCTGGGTAACTATAGCAGCACACTCTGAGGGAGTGACAGACTTGAGTTGATTTGCTACCCTCTAAGACTCACCAAGGGTGTTACTGATTACAGTTCATGTATTTATATAGTGTCTATGTTTATAATTAGCTGTTTTTCCACTTGTTTCTACCCAGCAGATTAACTCCTAGTCACATAAACGACTCCCGACATCGTACATCTAACTCATCTCTAGTCCACAATCGTCGTACAACCACACGGGAAGAGGCAGCAATGAATGGACGGTTAGGGTCAGTAGCAGAGGCTGGCTACGCTCCGATACCTGATCACATTGAGATTGGGATTGCATTCAAATACCCTCATCTTCAGGTGAAATATCCATCTCACAATGTATAACAAAGTGTTTTTAGTTGAAAGACATAACACTAAAATATTCAATATATTATATATTTTTACTGATAAAACTGAAAAATCCTGTACAGTAATAGTTTTCCTAGGTCACTCAAATGTGTGCTAATTAGTTGTGTGTTAATGAGCAAAGGTGTTTGAAAAGGGAGAGCTCAGACAGACCATATTTAAAACCAATGGTATGACGGACAAATGCAGACTAGATGGAAGTGTTCTCTCACGCAGGTGTACAGAGGACACTGTGGAGTAAATAATATGGCAAGCTAGGTTTGCTGTCTTCGTCTTCAAACAGTGAGAGTTAAATTAGAACAAGTCTTTCTTGAACGGTCCTTGTATTTTAATAGTCTAATGTATAATATATACTTATATAGTATTGGATAGTAAGTGCTAGGTCTTAAATATTTCATTGTTTTACTTGTTATATTTTCATTTTAATGAAATTCTAACAGTAAAACAGTATTGTGTATTTTTGGTTTATTGGGATATTTAGAAGGAAAGAGAATAACAACATTCTATTTGTATGAAATAAAGTGCATTAAAGCATATTGTGATATGTCATTAATTATATATATGTTTGTAGAAAATTAAGCACAAATACAATTTTAAAACACCAACACATATTTAAGAAACACTTCAATATTTTGATAACACCTGATATCTTCCTCAGGAGTGTTGATGTTTTTAAAAGTTAATTTGTGCTTCATTCTCCAGGAATCTATCATATTTATTTAACAACATAACAGTATATATTTGATAAAGGCCAAAAATTTTATTAATATTTTGGTTTAGTTTTAATATCTCTAAGACTTTTTCATCTAAATAATTTACAATAAAGGAAGAAGATGCCACCTGCTTCTTTGTCTGCTTAGTTTAAGGTGTCATTCTCGCAGTAGACTAGACTGCCAATGATGAGTAGATTGGGGTTAGAATACTGGTCAGGTGTACTGATGGGGTTTTTGTCTAAGTGTTTTTCTACTCTCCCTCTATGCAAATGATGATACACTTCCTTTAGAACTCAATCTTCCTCATCCCTAACACATTATTGTATATATTAAATATGCATACAACCCGAACAAATAGACGCAATTCTAAAAAAAACCAAAGATGGTTCCACTATTGGTTGCTAGAATATTCCCAAGGTTTTTTTAATCTCTCTTCACTTATTTACATCCCTCTTTCCTTATTTTTTTGATCAATTTTCATGTTTTATTATTTGTTTTGAAAACTCCCCATTAGGTGTGAAGTGTTATATTGGTATGTTCTTATGTTCTCAAACAAAGTTAGTAATTCACCAGTCAACAGCCATTTTGTATCTGACATATTATACACAAATTCCTACTAAGATTAACGTGCTGAGCTCAAATATGTTATTAAAAATGTCCTATCACCTAAGGTTTATTTTAGATATGATTCACTTTGCATTATAAGTTAAAATAGAAATGTTACAGTGTTTGGCATATCCCACTATACTGGGGTTTTTTTTACATAAAAACATAATTTACTTAGTTATTAAGTTCAGGGTAATACAAAATAAATCGGGGAAATTAGGAAGAAATATTTCAACCTTCAAGTGATGGATACTAGGGGGATGGGGTCAGAGTGGTGGAGGAAGGGTGTTGTAACATGCAAGCGCAGGCCTGACTAGAAGTCTGTTAAAACAAAGTCTAGGTCAGGCAGTCTAGCATCAACATCTTTTCAGAGTACAATGAAACCTTGGATTGTGAGTAACTTGGTTTGCGAGTGTTTTGTAAGATGAGCAAAAATTTCCAATAAATTTTAACTTGATAAACGAGCGATATCTTGCAATACGAGTAGTACTATGGTTACGCTTTGTCTGCCGAGCAGTGTCATTGGATAGGTTCTTTGTTAAAGTCGCACAAAAAAAATATTTGAGTGAGCCAACATATAGCGGTGATTCCGTTAGTGACAGTGAAAGTCGTCCTAAACAATAACACACCTCCTCCTCTCCTCTCTCTCGTCTACCTCACACCAGCCACCATTAAATTTAGTTAATAAATTTGATTACAATACAGTTACATTTAAATAACGAAAGTAAAAAAGGTATTAATCATTTTTAGATTAAATATTTTTGGGTTGTGGGACGAATCATCTGAGTTTCCATTATTTCTTATGGGGGAAATTCACTTTGATATACAAGTGGTTTGTATTACGAACACGTTTACAAAACGAATTATGCTCGCAATCCAAGGTTTTACTGTATATGACAATGTGACATTCCATGGTATTTATGTGCTTTGATGTTCTCAGTCAGTTTAGTGAATAATTATATCGAAAACATGTCACATTTGAAAGTACATAGATGTATGAATAGTCAAGATAACTTTTGTTATGTGAGTGGTAAGCTCGCAACAAAAACTCAACAGAAAACTATTTCGAGTTTTATTTAAAAGCCCTATAAAATGTATTTTGGCAGTGCACTTGGGGATCAAGAGAAAGACTAGGCCCCTAAAACTTGCTGGATATCGAGTACCGTTACACTAACTGAGTGGTTTAAAGGAAAACGTCGTGCTATGCCTTTTGCTGTTCCAATGGTTTGGCGTGAACCAAAATATCACTATACTGACTGCTATTTTTGTAAGACCAGAATATCTGGATATTCTGGCAAAAACAAATATACTATTAAGTATGCAACTGTATCCTCTGCACTCAAGCCTGTGCCACATGGGGGAGAATTACCTGTTCCTGTACCACCTTTAAATGCAATGGATATAGAAACATCAGAAAGTGAAACAAATGAAACTCTAATTGTTGAAGAGTATTGTCCTGAACGTAATGATAAAATACTACACTTGATTGAACAAGCAGAACTTTATGACTTAGTTCGTGACTTACGGTTGTCGAAACAGCAAGCAGAGCTACTTGGCTCTAGGCTTAAACAGTGGCGACTTTTATCTCAAGGCACAAAAATCTCAAGTTTTATGAATATAAACAAACTATTGTCTACATATTTTGAAATGCGCAATGCAATGTGTTTATGTACATACATTAATGACTTGACGCTGGAACTTTGACTCCAACATAATCCTGAAGAGTGGTGTCTCTTCAGAGATTCATCCAAAGCTAGTCTGAAAGCAATGCTACTACATAATGGGAATAAAGTGCCATCAATACCCCTTGCTCATGCAGTTGGAATGACAGAAACCTACGAGAGTATGATTACGCTGCTAGAAGGAATAAAATATAAAGATGACATGTGGCAAGATTGCAGTGATTTAAAAGTGGTTGCTTTGCTTATTGGCCTAAAAGGCGGCTTTACTAAATACTGCTGTTTTCTTTGCCTTTGGGATAGTCGAGATACAAGAAACCACTATTTAGTGAAAGAATGGCTGAAACGTCAAGACTTTGTAGTTGGTGAGAAAAATTTTAAACATCTTTCCTTGATTGACCTGGAAAAATCATTTTGCCTCCCCTCCATATTAAGCTTGGACTTATGAAAATGTTGGTTAAATCAATAGATAAAGAGAGCTCGGGTTCATTCATATGAAATAAACTTTTCCTAAACTGAGTGAAGCTAAGTTAAAGGAGGGAATATTTATTAGCCCTCAGATTAGGAAACTTCTTAAAGAACCGATATTTGATGCCAAGTTGAATGACCTTGAATTAGCCGCATGGATGTCTTTCAAAGCTATTACTTCTTGAATTTTAGGTAACATAACGAATCTAAATTACATGAATTTGGTAGAAGATCTTTTGGAGAGCTATAGAATCTTGGGTTGTAGGATGTCCTTGGAAATTCAATATTTTACATTCTAGCCTTGATTTTTTCCCTGAAAATTTGGGTTCTTTTAGCGATGAACAGGGTGAATGTTTTCAGCAGGACATTTTAACCATGGAACACCGGTACTAAGGAAGATGGGACCTTGTAATGACGGGAGACTGATAAAACACCGTACAAACAGAAGTCTACATTAACATACACTATTTTCCTAACTAAATGTGAATAAACTAAGGCAATTTGAACACTTAAAGTTATTATACCAACTATTTTAAAAAAAATTTATTTAACTTGCTTATATTCTATTGTTTGAAAACATATTTTATCATAAAATAATTGCAATGGGCATCAAAGAGTTGTTGCTTTTATTTGGTATATTGTTATAATGTTAAATATTATAAATGTTATTATATCTAACAAACATGATGTGATAGAGAATTTACGACTTTTCCATCGAGTTCAACACACACAAATTAGATATAATCACTTACCCACGTGCCAGATACAGAGAAAAAGTTGTAGTTTGTTAAGTAGTGTTATATATCTGTAGCCTCATCGATAAAATAATAATACATGTATATAGGCTATGATAGTGCAAATATAGCAATTATATTCTCTAGCAGGACTTAAAACTTAAAGAATAACTTGAACTTAAAACTTGTGTTGCACGGCAATAGCTATGAAGCTCATTCGAATGTCGAATGTTCTCCCTTTCATAATGATTTAAAGCTGAAGGATTACTGTTGTCATTCGAATGAACTTCATAGTCTCTGGTCTAGATCACACTATAAACTGCCATCTACTAACTTATTTGTTATTTCAGGTTCGAGGGCTTGAAGTTGAATCCAAGTCTAGCAAACATATGCTTCTTTTGCAAGGTATCTCCTTCGAAGTCCATGGAGGGGAAATTATGGCTGTCATGGCCACAGCAGGTTTGTTACCAACCACTGAAAATATCACAATTAGCAATAACAGAACTAGTACACATTCTCTTCATTAAATAGTAGGGGTGGTCGGGCAACCAATATTTGCATCGGACGGGCATTACAAATTTAAACTCGAGCATGGGCAGATTCGGGCTGGCATTTCATTTTGCAAACAACTTTGTCACAGGCCTATTAAATATCAAATTACAAGTTAAAACAGTCACATTTGATTTTAAAAAATAATTAAAATGGTTAGTTTATGCGCAAGAATTTATAGTTAATACTAGAGCATATTTCACTTTGCTTTGTGAAAGTTAAGTTCCTAACAAATCTGGCTAGTAATAATAAATTAAAGAATTATAAAGAAAACTAATTTAAATTATGTTTTCGCAAGCATAGGGTCTAAACATCTCAATGTGGAAATTTTGAATTTGTTGTGTTGTTGGCATTGACAGAGAAAATTAAATCGTAGGAATCTAGATTTCGCTATGTTGTAGACTTGTAACCTGTGAGAAAGGTAATCATAGTTTTGTTAAAAGCAAACATAATAATTTATTAATTAATAAAAAATTATACTTAACTTTGTTTAAATATCAGTTAAACACTATTTTTTTCAGATCGAAACACGGGCATAAAAAATACTCGCCCTACATTCCGGGATTTTTAGATGCCCGAAATTTCTGGTGCCCAACCACACCTAATAAATAGTTTGATTAGACAATGGTGGTACTAAATATCAAGAAAATGACTCCAATTGCTATTTGTTAGCGAGCTTTTAAACCCCCACAGATTCAAGTTGTCATAAATTAGGCAACAGTCTAGATTAGAGGTATTCAACACTCTTTTTTTTGCATACCCCCAGATATGATTTATCTTTAATTTTGAACTCTTAAAATGAAACTTTGCTGCTCAGATGAGAATTTAATAAAGAGGAGAGAGAAAAAGTATTCTTCCAGATCACATGATCTTACATCTAGGTTTCCCGTGGCCAACCTAAATCTGTCCCTGGCTATTCACTGTTTATCATGACGTTGTGTATATGTTACGGCCAATGTACAAAATCTGGATAGTGTTGAGATCAGCCGAGAGATGTCACCATTATCCAACTACAAGAGATAAAGTAATTTATCTCATTTTCGACCTCATCTGGATAATATTGACATTAGTCAGCAAGACTTAGATAAAATTGGATACTATTTGTAAACCTAAGCACATTTTGATACAGATTATATTTTGTAACATTATTTCGATCTGGGGCCTGAAATTGGATCGTGGCAATATACTAAAATTCTAAATGACTCATTCGATGCTTTCTATTTCACTAACATAAGATAACTTAACTTAACCTATCTTAAACTAACCAAATCTAGTCTAAACTCACATAACTTAACAAAACATAACCAACCTAACCTTAACTTATAATTTGAGATTATCCAAGTTTAGGTGGATGTCAATATTATCCGGATAAACGTCGGAAAACATGATTCATTCACCTCTCACTTAACATTATTCGCGTATTTTGAATAAAGTTAACATTATCTGGATAATATTGACTCTATAAAAGTTAAGACTTTACCCATAGAATATATATTAAATTGTATGAACTCAGGTTGAATAGCACTGGTCTATACACCGTAACACTTGACTTAATTTAATAAATTAATAGTTCATCATGAGTGTATGTCAACTTTGAAACCTACTATTACACAGCAGACCAGGGAGGGGAGGGGGGTTTCAGGGTCTACTCCTGATTAATAGCTAGCAAAGCTTTATTTGGTTTTTAATGTAAATAAACCTATAAATCTTTATAGGGATCAATACAAATAACAATAAAGTATCAATACAAGTTCAACCAACCTAAAGATTGCCATATTCTTGAATTGCGCAGTGAGATCTGGAGCGGGTCTCTTTTGTTAGGCGAAATCTCTATGACTTTGACTTTTCTTATTGGTGGATCACTTGTTTTAAAGTCGAAACTTTGTGGCTTTCAAGGCTAACTCTGTTTTGTCGCCTCTAAAACAATGGCGGGTATTAAGTGGCCGGGAGGTAAGAGGAAAAACACCTAACTCAAGTGTTTGAGTAAAATGTCTTTCCTTTTCCCCCTTTTTTTGTTTGTTAAAGGCAACAATGCTGGGATATTACTATATTAATGTTTGAATGTGTGCGTGTGCATGTGTGTGTGTATGTCACAATTTAGCTACCACTCGGATAAATACACAGGCCTTTTGAACTCCTGGAATCTATTCAGGCTATTGCCAACTGATGGAATAATGAAAAATAACCGGCCTCTTGGTCAGTTTCTGGTTACTCATGCTTTCCAGATCATCCATTGTAACTTTTGCTATAGAATATTAAACATGAGTAATGATTAAACTACACATTTAAATATGAAATGGTTTAATAATTCACACCTAGCAAATTACTTGTGTGTAGGCCTATGTAATTTTATTTATTCTTATGAAAAGGAGTTTATTAATTTTATCTGTGAGTTACCCCTACCTATTTTTATTTTTAGAGGAAGAAGGCACAGGGTTTCTAGAAGCCCTCTCAGGCCGTTCATCTCACACAGGCAGGATCCGTGGTGATGTTCTATTAAATGGTCAGTTGGTGCACTCCCATCAGCTCAGGGACCGAGTCGCCTATGTGGAGTCAAATAGTCATTTGTCTCCTGACTTGAGCGTCAAACAGACACTAAGATTCCATCATTGGCTACGCCGTGCAGGGAATGATAAGGCCGAGTCTACGGCAGGAAAAATTGAAGTACAGGACAAGGTAACTTAAAGATATACTAAAAAAATAGCATATATATTTTCTTTGTTTGTACTTTATGTTATTAATTACTTTCACGTGTTCCTATTTATCTGGCCTATCATTCTTTACCTATTTCTTTTTTCTCCTTTTTGTGTTTTTTTTGGTAACTTCTTTTATGAAGTTTTGTTGCGCATTTCACACTTCCTCCTAATTAGTTCCAATAGAATGAACAAGGGACTGGGTGGTAGCAATCAATTTACTTCAAGTGACATCCATTAATTGTTTGTCCAGTGGCGGCAATGTACAGTGTGAAATGTGTTTCTCTTTTACTGTTAAAAGCTATGTTGTGTTCGTTCTTTTTATTTGTTCCTAACTCTTCTTCCTGTGCCTTCTTTCTTTTTTTAACTTAAATACTTGTTATTAATCTTCCATGCGCTTAATAAAAAATACTACTATCTTGAAACAAGTTATGTTGTGTTTAAACTCTAACCTAATCTACCTGTAGATCCCTTGTGCTATTTGTGTTTAAGTGTTAGTGGTTCATTCTTTAGATTGATACGCTAATCGAAGACCTAGGTCTGGGTCAAGTTCACGACATAAAGGTGTCCTCCCTGACAACGTCCGAGAGGCGTCGACTCAACGTTGCCTGCCATTTGTTGTTGAACACAGATATTGTTGTTTTGGACCAGCCAACAAAGGGCATGGACATCTTTGACACATTCTTTCTGGTGGAGTTTCTTCGTCAGTGGTCAGGAAATAGTACCTTGCCACTTAACGCAGGTAATGTACAGCTTGGGGGATAATTTGTTGACTAGTGAATAAACTATCCTTAAGTCATTCATATTAGTTGATAAATTACGAGAACCTGAAAAACTCTTTAAACGATTGTCCCAACCAATTTGGTTGGAATAAATTTAGCCTTATCCTTAATATCCTTAACATACATTTAAAAAATATGTTTATATAGGATTGTTAATCACAATGACCAAACTACTGTTTTGTGTCCCAACTTATAGATCTGCATTCCTTGACAATCCAATGTTTACACTGTTTAACGTTTATTAGCATTTCATACAGCTGTGGAAGTGAATGTGGGCTACTTAAATGTAGTTAATTAAATTTTCTGTGATTCAAATCTGCCATTCTACTTTAGTTTTAATTATTTCAAAACGCCCAACCAAACTTTTGGTGTACATGCTACGGATAAAGTCCAAACTTGGATAAAGTTAATATTATATGGATAATGTAACAATATTCTTAAAGTCAACCTTCTCAAGTTGTAAATAATCTTAGTGTTGGATGTATGGATGTGAGAATATAACTTTTTAATATTACAAAGCGAAGTCGAAGTGACGTTTTAAATATGTGAAGCAGAGTCAAGAAGGAGAAAATCTTATTTTTGTTGCTGTCACATAACACTACTTTTAATTTTTAAATTAACAAGTAAGTGGTCGGACACCTTAGCTTAGTCGGTTGCGTGTCTCTCTACTGAGCTAAGGGTCCTGGGTTCGATTCTCGGTATTGCCAAAAAAACTCATCATTGAGTGAAATGTGGGTTTACTCTTTCACAGTGATGAATTAACAACTGGGAGCTGCATGTTGTCTGTTCTAGATTTAAGTTATTTTATGTCTTGTGCTGATATAATTGGTCAGTTCAGAAAGTGCCTTCAAATACCTTCCATAATTAAAGGGAAAAAAAACACAACAATTAAGTACATTTAGGTAAAGTGAAGGGGTTAGAGGAAAAACAAAGTACACTATAGTAATTAATGTTGACATGTTTGAATGTATCTCTGCCTATGCTGTAGATGTTATTTAACCACCAATTGGTGTTAAAACACTCTTTGGTAGCTCTTCTAAAAATGATTATATATTCAAATATGTCATATTTAATGAGAGATTTCAAATATTTTCATAATACATTGAATTTTTCTTCTTCCTTCAAAATGTTCCGAAGATGCGAAGGCTGTTTATTGTGAGTGTCAAAGTCAAAGCGAAGGAGATTTGACCTTTGACTTTCGATTTCGACATTCTAAAGCTTCACACAGACATATTTAGAAAAACTAATTAAAAAGTAACAAAATTATAATTTAGGGGAAAATAAATTACACCATGTGGGAATGTCATACACTCAACCATATTTTGTAATAATAATATTCAGGATTCGTAGTTAATATGAAGATTCACGATTTGTAGGTACAGTATATGAAGATTCAGGATTCATAGGTACAGTAGAGTCTTGGAAACGAGACACTCAATAACGCAACATTCTGTGTAACTCGACACGCGTATGTGCACACAGTTGTTGGCGCCAGTCATTACAATCCAAGGTCATTCAGCTGAATAACCTCTCAGTATTTGTGTAACTCGAGTGGAACAGTCGTGCTGTGGTGTTTTTACAAGTGCTGGTTTGTTAGTTTTCCAATTCAGTAATGTGTTATTCGAATCAATACAATATTACATGCACAGTATTATACTGCATTTCTGTATATTACACCAGTATATTAACACAGAATATATTGTATTGTATGTATATTACTGTTACTGTACCATACAATATTACAGTACAATACAACTGTACCTATAATATTCTATACTGTACTGTGATTCATCCTTGTTTAGTAAACATGACATAGTAAACATGCATCTTATGCAAGTTCCTTTGTAAAACTCAACATTTCAATAACTCGACACCATCTCAGTCCACATTAGGGCGAGTTTCCGAGACTCTATTGTATATGAAGATTTAGGATTTGTAGGTAATATAAAGATTCAGATTAGAGATCATAGTTTAAAAAAAATTGTGTTGACCCATTTCTGAAAGAATTATTTTATTTATAAATAACTGAGGGGTACAGGGGGAAAAGGAGGAAAATTACATTACTTACATCTTCCATGGCAGCAACTTTTACATCTCAAACCCCAGAAAGACCCCAGAAAACACACTTAAATTTAAATTTTAAAATGAATTTAAACATAGTAGAAACGAAACTTCTTTTAACCATAATCTCAAATGCATTATAAAAATATCATAACTGTCTAACAAATGGCGGCACTAACTTAAAGTTAAAATTGGACATTACTACCTTTTCCCATGTACCCTCTTTAAGGAAAACCTCTTTATACTTTGGAGGTAGATTTTGTTGCACATGTTAGAAGTTACAGGAAAGAGGGATTATCATCATCATCATCCAGGGATCAGGGACCTTTTAGATCATGCGCCGACTTCACCATCTTACCCTGTCCTGTGCCACTTCCTCCCATGTGTTCTCTCCCACTCCCAACCATGGGCGCCAGCAGAAATTTTTCAAGGGGGGTTCAAAATATATCCTTCTCTCACACACACATGCGCACACTCACACACACACACAAACACACACACATTGTTTGCTTTCTCTGTTCTTAGATGAGAAGATTATTATAAAATGTCTACAAAAGTTTAAAATGTAGTGACAGGTTTATTCGGAAATGCGTCTAGTCACTTGTGGATGTGGTGATCATATACCACGATTGTAAATCTGATATTTGTTAAAAAATGTTGTAAGAAAAAAATTGTAAGGCAAACCAGAAGATTAAAAAATTATAATAATGTTTTCTTGTCAAATAAAATATAATTCCAGGGGAGGGAGGGGTCACATGCTCCCAGCTCCTTCATAACTTTCCTCTGTTCGTCCCATCATCTTCTTGTTCGACCCTGAGGTCTCCTGCCATCTTTGTATTCCTTCTAGTAATGCTCATGGTCTTTATTCTGAAAATAGGGATAGGAACAAACACAATATGGAACACAAGTCACACTTAACATCCCTGACACTTCCATATTGTGTTGGTTTCCTTATATTTGTACTTATCCCTGTTTCCTTTATTTTTTACATTTATTTATCAATCAATATTTATACTTTTTCCATAGTTTATTTTACTTTTATCTTTTTTAAACTTATGAACATTTCAAATATTTTCAAATAAAAAAAATACCATACTTACTTATTTGTTTATGTATCTATAATATATTTTATAACATTTTAAAGATACAAATCACTGAAAATCCATGTAGGAACCTGAGCAAGTGTCACCAAGTGCTAAATAAACCATGTTTGTTACGAGTTAACGCTTGTGTGTAGGTCTCCATGGTGGACGTATCGTCATATTAACACTACACCCTCCCACGTATGAGATCTTCACAATGCTGTCCAGAGTGGCCTTGGTGTCTGCAGGGCGACTCATGTTCACCGGTCATAGGAGAGACATGCTGCCATACTTTGCCTTGGTTCAATATCCCTGTCCTGCATACAAGAACCCCTCGGATTATTACCGTAGGTTCAGTTCATTTTAAACAACCGAAATCTTTGGTCACAAATATTACACATTTGTCACATTTTTAAAATTTGTATATTAATTTTAGTTTGTAGACCATTTTTCTTCAATTTGAATAATTCTACCTTGTGTCCAATTTCATAGGCAAAAAATATTGTATTTACCAGTGAGATGGATTGGATGTATTAATTTTAAAAAATAATATTTATTTTTTAATAGAATTTTGGATACATTTTTCTCACACCTTTTTTTATCACTGTGTCTTATCACCTGTTCAGTCTATATGACTATGTACTAATTACACTAATGGGTTAAGGGTGAGGAAGGTTGAATTTAGAAAAAGTGTACCAGCATGTACATAGGGAAAGA
>CABFWO010004573.1:40305-62133 GCA_902155825.1 Timema genevievae
AGAGTGGAAAACCATTTAGGAAAGACCAGCCTCAATTCACCCAATTGGGATTCGAACCCCAATCTCCCTGTCAATGGTAGTCTACTCTATTGGGAGAGTGATGCCTTAGACCAGTGGTCATCAAATGGTACCGCGGTCCGCGTCTGGACCGCAGAGACGTTTTTAAGAACCTTGACAAGATAGCGAAAAACAGAAAAAAACTATGCTATTTCGGTGGTGGGCAGGTAGTAGACATGGAAGAACAGCAATAATAAATAAATAAAATAACTTAAAGGAAATAAAATCACGTTTTTGAACTAGTGTAGTCCTATAGGGCTTGAACTTGAGTCACTTTTAAAGTTTTGCTGGACCGCAGAAGTATGTTGAGTTTTTACAACGAACCTCCCTAGACCATGTGGGCACCGAAGCGAACTCTAAAAATGATACATTCAAGTTGGCCTTGCCTTTACCTCAGTTGTGGGTTTCCTGAGAATAAGACACAACCGCACATTTCTAGTATTTGAGTACTTTCTTCTTACATTAACATGATTGGCTCACACAAAATGAGCACTGATGAACCATCATTTAAAAGACTTTTGAGCCCTCCACAACCCTTGAATATATTGTAAGTTTCTAAAATATGTTGTAATTAATTTAACTGTGTTTATTCAAATGCTACAGTGGACTTGGTGACGTTGGATGATCTGTCAGCTGAAGCAATGTTAGAATCCAGTCAGAGGATCGAGCAACTGGCAGAAACATTCAGGAGGCATCAAGAGCCTCTCTCTGACCCGGGACCTCCGATTGCTTTGCCATATAAGATCAAGAGGGCCAACTGTTTCTCTCAGATGATTGCGTTGCTCATGTAAGGAGCCTCCATTACTGTTCTTACTAGAACCATTCCTTTCTTAAAATATAATTCTATTATATTATTTTATTACCATAATTTAATTTAGTATATCTTAAGAAAAGAATATTATTTCCAAAGATTAATTCTTCAAATATTTTTTAACTTTGAAAGGACGAAAAAGAAGCAAGGACTACACATTTACCAGAAAAATGTAGAAATATTTTGATTTTAATGGTGAACCTTGGAGCTAAATTTTCCTGGTAGTTGTATTCTCCTTTCAATGTTTATTGACTACACCCATTTGGCCCCATTTTTTTCTTTCTTAATATTTTTAAATTTCTCATGGGAAAATGTTGTAATACGAAAAATCATCTTCATAGTAAGAAAATATTAAGTGTTGTTGGTTTAAATAACCTAAAGTGGTTTAAATCACTTAAATGATATTTAGAAAACAAAAATATCATACAAAATGTATTGATTTGATAGAGATTGAAAGGAGGATGCTAGGACAAGGCCTATAGGCCTTCTTATTAGAATAATGTAGGTCCAAAAGTTCACATTCAAAACACACCACAGTAGTGTTCAGAGAACATCTGGTTATTCAGCAAAAGAGAATTAACAAGGACTACTTGGAACCTGTATTGTGGTGCTTGTGTCCTGGTCTACACTCAACAAGTAATACAGTAATCACTGTCATGTGTTACAGGAGGTCCTTAGTCTACACTCAACCAGTAATACAGTAATCACTGTCATATGTTACAGAAGGTCCTTGGTCTACACTCAACAAGTAATACAGGAAATCACTGTCATATGTTACAGGAGGGCCTTGGTCTACACTCAACCAGTAATACAGTAATCACTGTCATGTGTTACAGAAGGGCCTTGGTCTACACTCAACCAGTAATACAGTAATCACTGTCATGTGTTACAGGAGGGCCTTGGTCTACACTCAACCAGTAATACAGTAATACAGTAATCACTGTCATATGTTACAGGAGGTCCTTAGTCTACACTCAACCAGTAATACAGTAATCACTGTCATATGTTACAGAAGGTCCTTGGTCTACACTCAACAAGTAATACAGGAAATCACTGTCATATGTTACAGGAGGGCCTTGGTCTACACTCAACCAGTAATACAGTAATACAGTAATCAGTCATATGTTACAGGAGGGCCTTGGTCTACACTCAACAAGTAATACAGTAATCACTGTCATGTGTTACAGGAGGGCCTTGGTCTACACTCAACCAGTAAGCCTGCTTTGCTGGTTGGCCAATGTCCTACTTGCCGTGGCCATGTCTCTAATTGTTGGTGCCATCTTTTGGGACCTGCCTGGTTCCGATCCCCTTTTGGTTCTTGGAGACAGACTTGGGTTCCATTACACCATGACCTTGATAGCTCCATGGCCCCTCTGGCTGCGAATGTCATTGGGGGAAGTGGGGAAGGAGAGGTGGGCAGTGGATCATGATGTCCGAGACAGATTGTACTGCAGACCAGCGTATATCTTCACCAAGGTTTGGCCAAACATTTATAATTATCTATACATCTCTCTTTTTGTTCAAAGCTGAAGTGCTCATTCTTTATAAGGGGACTATATACATGTCGTCAATAAGGGTCTACATTTTAAAGTTGTTTTTAGTAGAGTGGAGCTACAGAATTTATATTACTATTTTTTCATAAAGCTACTAAGCACCAACTGAAGTTGAGTTTTATTACAGTAAATATATAATTATAAAACTTATTTGTGCAAATAAAATTAAAATGATCACTAATATTTAAAAAACAACTATATATTATAGTATGAAAACTTGAATTGGATATTTAAAATAAAATAAAGCCCCTTTAAAATGACAGTAGGTAGTATTAATATTTTCAATAATTGAAAATAATATAGTTTTAATAAATTATTAAATTAATTATTAAATCAAATTGTAAAATGAAATAATTGAGATATGAACTATATTTAGACTCGCTTCATTGGTCTTATGGTCTAAGGTGTCACTCTCAGAATGGACTAGACTGCCGAATACGGGAAGGTCGGGGTTCAAATCTCAGTTGAATGTATTAAGGGTGGGTTTTCCAAAATGGGTATACACTCTTACTTTACGCAAATGTGGGTATACTTCCAATAAATTAAACCTTATCACTAACTCAGTATTACTTTATGCAAATGTGGATACACTTCCAATAAATTAAACCTTATCACTAACCCATTATTACATTATGCAAATGTGGGTACACTTCCAATATATTAAACCTTATCATTAACCCATTATTTTAATTAGTACTTAACCACATAGCCTGAACGAATACTAAGAGGTGGTGCTAAAAAAAGCTCTGATTAGATTCGGCATTACTTAAGTACATCAACATCATCATTATCATCATAAACTATTTCCAGCCTTTGGCCAGGTCAGTTTAGTAAAATGCCTCCATCTTCCTCTGTCCTTCCACCATGCTTCCTTCTTTAATTTCTTCCATTCTTATCTTTTTACTTGGACACTTAATCTTATCTGCTCCCTACATCACTCTCTTGACCTCCCTTGCTGTCTTTTTTCTATATACTTCATTTCCAACATTTTCTTTGGCATCCTCTCTTTATATATTCTGATTACATGCTACTACTCTCTCCCAGATAACTTCATTCCTAATCTTGTTTCCCCTCGTGACAGCTAACATGTTCCTCATAAACTTCACTCCCATGGCCTCCACATACCTACTCTCTCTTACATTCATTGTCCATGTTTCATATTTGACAATGGGTACAAAGTATGCCTTGTACAACACTTCCTTACACTTCAAGGAAACTTTTCTCCATAGCAAGTCTCTTGCGCATCTATAAAACAACTCTCCCTGCTGTCCTCTTCTCATTAAATCCTCTGCTTCCACCTTTCTCGTCAATCACGCTTCCAAGATATTTTAAGTTAAGTACTTTTCTCTGCTCTATTCCATCCACACTTATAGCCTTACCCTCTTCCTTGTCAATACCATCACTTCACACTTTGCCATGTTAAATTTCATTCCAGACTCTTTTACTTCCTCTTTCCATTCTTGTAGTAACACTTCTTCTTTCTACAACCAGTTTGCTTGCTCCTTTGCTCACCCTTGATCTTGGCAACATTCCGATGGCCAGGGCTGTATCTGGTAAGTTGGGGATGGTTGAAAGGCGACTGTACCCCTCGCCCGGGGTGTAAAAAGATTGTAATAAATATTGTTTTGATACATGATTAGGATTTTTAAAGTGGAGGATGTATCACAGCCCTCATTATATTTTCCATTGCTTTATTGTCATTTTTAAACAGTCGGTCATCTAGTCAAGGCATCCATTTAAGTTCCCATTAAAAGAAAGTTTTTGAAAGTGATTTCACTTTATTTTTTAGTTTAGTAATACACATTTTTCATAATACAGATAGGTGGAAATTAAGATGATATGGTCATATCCGTAAGTAGATGTACATAATTCTTAATAAATTTGAATTATTGAACAATTACATCTGGACACAGGAATCGAACCTGGGACCTGTGACCTATGTTCTTATCATTTGGCTATCCAGGATTAATTCTTTGCTAAGAGTCATTCTTCCCTCACGTCTCAAAAATATTAATGAGCATGAGGCAACTCCTGGATAACTTAGTGGTAAGAGTGTTGGTGACATTAATTAATTATTATTATTGTAAGTGTTATTTATTTATCTTTACAGGAAACTAAGTTCTGCATTCTAGATAGTTTGATTACCTTCCCAAAGGGAAGAAAAACAAAGTGTCAGAAACCAAGGGGGTTCTTATTTTAGTAAATCAAAAGAGTAAAGAGCAAGAACTGAAGCAAGTTCCCAAACTGTTATGAAATAATTTTTTTGGGGGCAAAATTCCTTCATCATGTTCACACATTCAAGCTGAGTAAAATGAAAGTCTAATAATAATAATTTATTAAGAGTTATGAAAGATGACCAAGCTACTTCTCATGACTATGACAGTGAATCTTTCTTGCCTCATTTTGTAAGATGTGAAGATTACGAGGATGTGAACCAACTTTATGAAGATACAGAAATTGTGAGTAGCAACAAAAGCACTGAGGTCGTCAAAGTATCTTTAACTAGCATTCCAAGAGATCCATATGAAGTCGATGAAGAGCTTACTGAGTTTAGGGAGAGAAGTATATATAATGCAACAATACAGTATATAGGTGCATGACCGATTCCAATTTATGATGGCTTCTATAATTTTATGGTAGAAAGGGGAACTGCTACTCTTCAGAACATTGACAGTGATATTCATCAGGATGAAGGGGGTTGCTCGTTAAGCAAACAATGGTTTAAAAAAATCTTCAAAATTGTGATAAAATGTTTGTGGAATGATTTATTACCATCTCGCAAAACAAATTTCTCAAGAAGCTAAAACTTGGACAAAGATTCTTTAACGTATTTTGTGACACTTCAGACCCATGCTCAACAAAATTTGGCCCTTCGGGGTCATTGTGGTTCATTGGAAGTGATTTCAATTTTTTGACATTGTTGAAATATTTGTCGGAATTTGATATTGTTTATGAGAAAGCATTTAGATTCAGTTGCAAAAAATCTGGTTCTTTGTCATACTTCTCCTGATATTCAAAATGAATTAATACATTTAATGGGAAAAATAGTTTGTAAAACTATTACATGATCGATCCAGATGCTGCACACGTGGAACAAAGATCTCAACTAATCAGATTTATTGAGATACAGCGTAACTATAAAAATTAAAGAACCTGTTGACAGTTTTGTTTCGTGTAATAATCACTATCTAAACTTGGTAGTTGTTCATGCTGCTCATTTAAATGCCCAGGAGTAACATTTTTTTGGTACTGTGGAATGTTCATTTACATATTTTTCCTCATCTTCTCACTGATGGAGTATATTGAAACTTGAAGGACGTTGTTGATATTACAGTGAAGGGTCGTTCTGATACAAGATGGAGCTCTAAAGTAACTGCATTAAATGCTATTTCGAGTCAAATAGACCAAGTGATTGATGCATTGGAGCGATTACGCAATACACAGACGTAAACCCTCGAAACACGTGAGGATGTAGCTATAATTATTAATCTTTTGAAAAGTTAGAATTTTTAAATATGCTTCAGAAATGCCTTCAGGCTAAAGAAATAACTTTTCACCAAGAACAGAATCAAATTATAACTTTGATGAAATTGGATGATAACTGGAAAATGTACTCTGTGACATGGCCATTTCTTAAGCTGAATATTTGGGTGAGGGGGGGAGGGGCAGGGGTTTAATTGGTGTGACAGTGAACAGGTGTATTAAAAAAAATGCACAAAATGTCTCGGAAAACTGCATTTGGTGTCAAATTGAATACTCATCAAGAAATCCACCATTACCTAAGATAAATTCTAGATAAAATATATGCCGGAATATCAGATTGTTTTTCACAATTTAAAAGACTAGAAAAACGCTTTGTTTTAATTTATAATGCTAATTCTTTATTAAACTAGCTGGATCATTAAAGTCCTGAGCATATTACTGAGCTCCAACGTAAATGAAATAATCCAGCCCAACATTATTCACAAGATTTAAAAAGATCAAAGCTGTACCATGACTATAGGGACATGACTGCTTCTCTTAAAAGAGATAAACATAATGGTGAAGAACTAGACTGCTCTCCAAATGGACTCCTCTTATAAATTTGCTCGGTATTGGGGGCATACAAGAACACTAATGACATTGCCAGTGTCAATACCATTGTGTAAATGATCCTTTAGCAAATTAAAACTCATAAAGCCATATCTAAGATTAGCAATATCTCAAGATAAATTTACTAACCTGGCGAGTCTTTCAATAGAAAGTGAAATATCCTCTGGTCTTGATTTTAGTGATTTCATCAAAAACTTTGCATCTATTAAAGCTAGGAAAGTTTGGGCTCCAAAAATCCTGGCGACGCCACTGCATATGGCCCCCTCCACATCACCCTTTATGTTGGGCTCTTCCTCTCCTCTCCTGACTTCACAGCTTACAACCAACATCCAGACAAGTAGAGAGAAGAGTAAACAATGAGTCATTCATCACCACACACACAATACATATATAGCCTTATACAGCAAGTTTGAGTTTTCTGAGCCTATAAATCAGTCGATATTCTATTAGAGGCTCCTCAAGATCTAAATTTAACCACTGATACTCACAGACCCTTAGTATTTGGGTATCAAAAACCTAAACCTCTCCACCTTGCTATATTTTATAGACATATTGTACCGGCATTTGCCTGTATTTGATGTCGTATTTATTGTTTGCACTTAAGATTGTTTCTCATACTTTTTCCTGTGATCACATGGCTGACATAACTTAATCATCTGTCTGCCAGGCAGGCAAGACAGCTTTTCTTTACAGATTGTTAATCTAAAATATAGTTTCACTGATCCTCAATCAGAGCGGTTGATCAAGAACAGTCAGTCAGGATGCTCAGTCGAGTAAACTAGAGTCGAATGGGGTCCTTAAGAGTAGATCGCGTCGTGGACGAGATAGCGCGAGCTGTGAGCATAACCGCCTGTTTGCATGAAGCCCTATATTGCCGGTGAATGGTTCTCAAGTCTATCCTGCAAGGATAACGGGTGATGCCTTCTTAAACTAATTATTAACTTTTAATGAACTCACCTCACTAAACTAAAGCTATTAAATCAAGCCCAGCACAGACTTCCTTACTCCTCATGGAGGTTAAGTTCACTTTTGTTAAGTAATAACGAGATTGTGAATGGTGTTTTGTATTTGGATTCAGGAAACATTAAAACAATTGTCAAGGACTTAATAGTTATTTCTGACTAGTTAATTTAATAATCAAAATCACCCTCCCCCCCAGACTGTTTCATGTTCTATGGTGTGTTGCAGGGAATGAGCCCGTTTGATCCACAAATAATTTCGTAAGGCAATATATAATATTTTCTATAAAACACTCTACAGTAAAACACATCAAAGTTGGTGTAGTATAGGATTTTTTTTCTAATCCAATTTAACTAAAATAACTAACGATATGTTACATTTCAGCTTGTGTATAATTTACCTGCCTCTGCCTTGATATGGATGGCTTACATTATCCCGGCATACTGCATGTCTGGGCTTTATCTGCAAGGCGATGAAACTCATGCCATCTACATCTACAGTGGTAAGTCAATCAACTCTTCGTGCAAGTTTCACGGACATAATCACATATTAATATATTGTATGGTTGTTTGTGTGATGGATGATGTGTTTCAGGCTTCATGGTGCTATATCTTCTAGCCAACCAGATGCTCCTTACAGCATTGGGGTACGCTCTCAAGCATCGTCACGTAGCTGCCATATTGGCTGGCCTGTTTTTGTCCAGTCTGACCCTAGTGTCTGGGCTACCCTTGCACCTGTTAGATGTCGGGGTGTGCTGCCAGTGGTTGGGTACCGTGTCCCCGGCACGCTGGATACTACCGGTGCTGTTGCAGAGAGAGTACAGTCCCTTGGCTCTGTCTTCAAGCGCCTCCTCACTCACCTGCAAGAACAAACACTTTGGGGTGAGACTCAAATACCATACTATCTCCATTAAATTTTTTTATTTAAAACAAACATAGGGATAATTTAATTTAGAGGCAGGGTGTGTTCAAAATTGTAAGTATATGATATGATGTTAAGACTTATTACTAAAGCACAAGAAATAATAACATTGTTAATGTATACAGTAGTGGTGGAACTTTATTTGTGTACAACAGTGGAGGGATATTAAACGAAAAAAGTTTTTAGTGACTTTCTACCCTCCTCCACCCCAGTTAATGTTGTAAAATTGGATACTCTTAGAAGCTATTTGGAATGTTCCTTGCGTGGATCTGTTGTTTTTTCAAGTCAGATACCTGTAGAAACCATTGAAAGGGGTATTCTCCCAACACATATTTGAAACTTGAATGCATTTAGAAGCTAATTGAAGTGGCTCTTGCTTGGATTTTCTTTGAACATAATATGCATATAGAAATTATTTGGAATGGCCCTCTACAGGTATTTCTTTTAAAAATCGGATGCTTCTAAAGCCATTTAGAGTAATGTTCATCTGGAAATTTTTTGAAGTTATTTGAAGTTTGATATAAGGTCATCCTAAGTCTAATATTAAAAACTTCGGAAAATATTTGGGAGGATGGGGGTATTTTAATACTAAAAATCCTCCACCATATAAATCTAACCTCTCATTCTTTCACACTTTCTCTTGTATATTTTTCCACAAAGTGTTGACATTGAAATCTACCCTCTAACAATATCTCTCATTAATGCCGTCTCCCTTGCAAGTATCAAGTATGGGTCACCACAGACTGTACCTTTCAAACTTTTTTTCTACTCAATAACCAACAACAGCCCCCACGTCCCCCTTCTCCTTTCCACCGACAATCCCTTCCCTATCACCAAGCGATACAAAGGCGTGGCTCTCTGCTACCCAACTTAAAACTGTAGAGTCACCACTGCCTAACTTTGCGGTTCAAAAGATCGAAAATAATCGAGCTCAAGAGTCAACGAATGGTTTAACCCAGTGTGTCATAATCACCTGATTAATTATAGGATCAGCATCGACCCAGGTCTATTGTTTATAAATTATTGTCAAAATCCTTTAATTAGTTTGAAAGCTCCAAAAGACAATCAGAAACATGCTCCTCTCTCTAGTAATCAGCTGATAACTAATTCAACTTTATCTTGTGTTTCTGTTTCAGGTGCAGCACCAGGACATCATAGTCCAAGGTTCCTGTCTCCCTCCAAACGGCACAGCTGCCCTTCAATACGTTCACTTCTTGCCAGACCCTCGACAACCAGAGTACATGGCACCAGTGGCTGTGGCCGTCTTCTGGTTCTTGTGCTATCTAGTGGCTTCTGGGAGTTTCCTGGTTAGCAGGTATCAGCCTATCCAGCCTCGTAACAACCCCAACAAGCCGTGATGAACTTGTCTCCAACATTGGGACTAGAGCGATTCACTTCTCCAACGTATAATTCAATAACATAAAGACGATGTAAATAACTTTAGATTTTATTACTCTTTTGTAACTCTGTTTTAGGAATTTAATATTTTAATAAACTTTTATATTATTTTTTCTACATTTTAGTATAAAATAACTCATTTTTAGGAGATTAAGAAATTTGAATCTCAAATTGTTTTAATATAATGTATATCTGGAAGACAATACCTCAAAAAGCGGAAAAAAAGAGGTTTTCCTTAAAAGAATACATTTTTATAATGAAAATTGTGCATTTATGTCTTATAGTTAAGGTTTGACTCAATGTAAGTGTATTTCTTGCAAATGTATTTGTAAATAAAATAGAAGTAATATTAAATACGTAATTGTCTATATTTTAAACTTGTAAAGTACCTGTGTATAGAAAAAAATATCATTAATAAAACTAATTGTAAATTATTCAGTATCTAACTTGCTGTTCATTCACATAATCTAGTAAGTAGGCCTATTAAAGTATATTGTTTTATTTTAAATGTTTGAGAATTGGATATATATTTCCATTTCAATCAAAACAGCAAAAATATCATAAATGAATAGTAGAGTTTGGTTATGGGGGTTACATGAGATGGTAGTAGAGGAAGCAAACGTAAGAAGGTTGTCGCGATACGATTCTGCGGACCGCTACATGATATCGGTAATTAAATATTGTTTATATTAACACATTTTATAACTTTTATTTTCACAAATTAATATGATACATTCAAGAAATTGCCCCAATGGCATCCGTGTTTCATCGTGCTCGTTCTCTTAGAACACCTAGTTAACAAGTCCAGAAAAAATTAATACCCCCCACCAGTTTCCTGGTTATAACATCAATTTTGATACCGAAAGCTGCTGAAATCTTGCGAGCACAAGCAAAACTACTTTTTAAAAAGAAATCAAAATAAATACAGTTTGCAAATGAAATATGTTGCTCTCTTTCTCGCACTCACACTGCGAGGTTTTTTCTTTAATAACTACTAGGGCTAGAAGCAAGCAAACTGAATGTTCCTAACCCGTAGTCTTTGCACATGTACGGAAGTTTAACAACAACAGTACAGTGCGACTAAATAAATTTGACACAAACTGAATTTAATTACTCCAAAAAGCTTTGCAACAAAGCAGGATCATTACAAGGTAATGATATGTAATGAGGATGAAAAAAGAGAGAATACCAAGAAGAATGACGCAGTTGAGGTTTGGAGGGATAAGACCACATGGGAGACCAAGGAAGAGAGGAGATAAAAGCAAGTGTGCAGGTGAGAGGATGAAGAGTGGTGGAAATACAGAGGAAGAAGGAGGAATTTTACTAAACTGACCTGGAGAAGAATAGAAGAAATTAAAGAAGGAAAAATGGTGAGCAAACGAAGGTGGAGGAATTTTACTAAACTGACCTGGTCGCAGGCTGGAAACAATTCTTGATGATGAATGGAAAGTGCTCAGGTAAGACACTTCCATCCTTTTCCACAAAAATGGTGGGACCCTAGCCCCCAATATGGTTGCTTAGTGATAACACTAAAAACGGAATGATATTGGAGATAGTTGCTCAAGAAGTTTTAATACAGGAGTGCGCCCTTGAGACAGCTTTACACAAGGATACTACAATCTAAAAGGAATATAAACACTTTCAAGACTATGTTCAAACAACTATGGCTACCTTACCTTATTGATTTGAGAAAATAAATTGAAATAATTAAAATTTACATATAATATGATCACAATTTATACTTATAAAAACAATCTGTTTTACATAATTACAATAACTTTGTAACTGTGTAAGCACACATTGTTTTACCATACTAAAAAAATACCGTAGTTTTGCTAGAGATGGATCAAATCCACTTTTTCTAAAAAACGAATTTTTATTCTATATACAAGTTTCAAAACCAAATCTTAGAAAGTATTATTACAAAAAAAAATTATTGTGATTTTTATATGAATTTGAATGTGACAAATTAATGGGTTCTCAGTCCTTTTCTTTCCGTGCTTTGTTCCTTTCCCTTATCAATGCTCTTCCTCTGTTGTTTCACTATGGCGTCTTCTTCAATTTTATGAAAAATTAAATTTTTTTCCTTGCTATTATCCAATAAATTATCTGGAAAAACAGAAAAACCTGGAAAATACAGGGAATTTTGTGTTAATAAAATAGTGGCCACCTTGATACCCTTATGTTAAAATATGGTATATTTTGTGTACTTACCTAATTTTTACTACTTTAATATAATTTTTACTTCTTACAAGAAATTTAAAAAAAAACTATATTATGTAAAAATTAACTTAAAATATTGAAACATTAATACAGTAGGGCCCTGCTTTACAGCATTCCACTTTACGGTGTTCTGCTAATACAGTGGCTTTCAATTATATACATATTCACTATGCTTGGCATTTGTTTCTCTCTTCTGCCGTTTTTCGGCATGATGCATGCATTGAATGGCTTTGGTCGCCATTTTATGTTGGTAATTCATTTTGTTGAGATAGCTTGTTTTCTCTCTTTTTTACCTTTAGTAAACTACCCTCAATTTTAGGGTAAGATATTTAACTCCAAAAACTCCTCTGGGGAACTTATATAAACCATATATTTTAAGTTTTAGTCTGATCAGTAAAATGGTGTCAGCTCTAGGCATAGATAGACACACAGGCAGACGGAATCGCAAAAAACACATTTTCGCTTTCGGGGGTTGACAGTTATCAAAATTTGGACTTTTTTTTTACGAGCAAAGTACTTTTCTCTTCAAGGTGTCGAGAGAAAGTAAAAATTGTCTATTTATGTAAAGATGAGCACAAATCATAGTCTTATACGCTTCAATGGTGCAAACACATTTCTAATTATTCTAAAACTACTTTCATCTTAAGGCTCAATGACACTATGGAGTAAAATAATCACAATTTATAAAGCATAAAGTAGTAAATATTACATTGGCCACTTATGTAAGTTTTTGAGTTTATACAGTCATAACGTCCCATTATTTGAATATTGTATTTATTTTTAACCTATTAACTATAGTTATACAGTCTTATGAAGAGTGTTTAGTTAGATACCAGTACACATTTTATATTTTACACACTTTAACAACTTATAAATCCTCACATTATTTCAACGTTTCAAAATGGAACATGCTACAAATACTACTTTTGAGACAAGAGTCTAGATCCATATAAATATGTCAAAACAGTTAATTTATTACATTTAATTGGGATCAAAATCAGCTTAAAGTCACAAGTACTCAAATCTCCAAAGTACACTCAGCGAGATGAGGTTATTGGTGTAATACGTTCCATATTTTCTGCGTCGGTTTCAATAAACATAAAATATTCTCCTTTGCAGTCCACAGCAAGTGATTGTGGATTCTAACTTTAAGGAGGTGGCTTTGTGCAAAATAACTTGTGATTTTTGCATTGTTTAAACCAATGAGGGTATATTATCCTTAATTTCTTCAATGCCTTTCCTAACATTATATGTACAACACCTTCTTTGTGTTGCACATAAGGAAATTGCTTAGTAAATGTTTCTAGGATATGTGTGTGAACATATCTGTAGGGGATTTGAGATTCCCTAAGTCATCATGCCCTTTATTGAGATATGATCTATGAAAAATTAGATTATCGTGTCATGACTCCATGTTGGCATCACACTTTGTTAATGTATTCATGCAGAGTTTAGAGGGAAATTTCCGTTCTACCTTGTATGCAAGATAGTCAGCAACATATTTAAAAGATCGAATGGTAAAACAAATAAGTATCTAATCTTAATTTGTGATGATAAAATAACGTTAAAATTGTCTATATAGTTTCATACTCGTTAGTCCCTATTTTAAAACATTTAATAACAAAATATGTTAAATGGTAAATAATTTTGAGATACCTATTTATTGAGTATCTCACGTATCAAAATAATATTTATGTAGCCTACAATCGGTTAACACTGAAAGGTGACATCAATACTTTAATGGACTAAACTAGCTTAAAGCCGTATTTTATAAGCCACAATGTTACATCATAGTCTATAGTAATAAAAGGAAGTGTTTTTCTGTGTGTGTGTGTTTGTGTGCGATGCCCAGCCAAATCTACATAGGTGGATGGAAGGGGTTCCGAATGTACCTCAAAGCAGGATTGTTCAATTTTCAACTATCTTTTTAACTAGGCTATTTTAAACAAACATTTTTTTTATCTGTTTTAGAATTAAGTTTCAGAGATACGGGCACCATGGAGGGGGGGGTTACTTATATAATTCTTATACCACAGTGGGTCACAGGCAACACTGTGTGGGATTGTTAGTAATTAGTAATTCATAAAAGAAAGCTTGCTAGCTTTTAAGATAAATAGAGTGAGGTTATATGATATGTTGAATAATTGTTTCAATAAACTGTACAAGATTTTATCTATATGTATGGGCCCTATATGATTAATTAAAATTTCGAACTGATTTAACTTTTATTAACAGACATAACCCCCTTTCATTGTTGAATGATAAGGCAGGATTCACAAACAAACGGCCCACAAGACATAGCTGACCGGCCCGTTTGTCTTCAATATCTTTAGATTACTATCCGGCCTGCATCCATGTATTTACACAGATACAATAGTGTAACTTTAGTATTTACTACATAATTTTAAATAACAGAGCCCCTTAGAACTATTTAAAACTATCCTATATTTTTTGTTTTAACTTCAATTACTTGAGTGTGAGAATTTTAATTTACAGCAGGAGAATACCAGTTTTAAAATTATTTCAAGTATACATTAATGATTTTAAATATATGGCATCAAATAGAGACCTGCATTAGTGGCCACGTGGTATGGTATCCAGCCTTTCTCTATCAAATAGTCATGTTTTGATAGGGTCACGATTTGTGGGATTGTTTTATACGGTTCTATACAAGATATCACACATTTAAAAAATACTTTATAATTAAAATTTAAACTATTTAACTGGTCAAAACCTTCACCCTCATTTTGGTGGAAACAATATTAAAAAATATCTAACCACTTCTTAAATAAATTGGTATTTCTAAACGTCTGCAATTCTTCTCAGTGCACCTTAACAAATAATTGCAGTTGACAGCCAGTCCCTTAGTTTAAAAGAAAAGCTCCATTGTGTTTCAAATTTTCTTTGTAATGTGCAGTCAGAGTGTTGAAAGTATATATACATTCAACAGTCAGAGTAAACCTATTTGTGTGGCAGGATTATGTTACTTATTGACGATAGGACGGGGGAGGGCGTTACCTGAAGCTTGCTCGGTGACAGGTTAACTCGAGGAGCTCATATTTTGTATCTTCCTTCTAGTACATTCAAGTTTAAAGTGAGTCGTTTAAAAATGCTCACTTGATTGCGCTCTATTCATTGAGGATCACACCTAGCGATCCCAACGTTGAAGGAGTAAAGCCTCGAAAAGGAGTGCAACACGTTTAACCTAGTGCCTGTGAATCTGTTCTTTCCTTCTTTGTGCACAGGCACATTTGCAATATTTACGTAACATTTTATTTTGGACACTTCTTGAGAATATGTACGCCTGATATCACTTTACAATATCCTCTAGTACAATGTCCCTCGCATTCTTATCTTTATAAATCCGGTGCTTAAAAGTCCACAAAAACTCGTTCTTTTCATAA
This sequence comes from Timema genevievae, assembly GCA_902155825.1. Taxonomy (NCBI): domain Eukaryota; kingdom Metazoa; phylum Arthropoda; class Insecta; order Phasmatodea; family Timematidae; genus Timema; species Timema genevievae. Next base: position 55,725 of record CABFWO010004573.1, read on the forward strand.
CATTCCACAAATAAGTATCCCCCGCACACACAATTTTTTAGATGCCGCCATTTTAAATTGTCTACTTGCATTAGTAGAATTGGAATGTGACCAACTTTTTCACTTGCAAGTGGACTTGTTTGTTAGTAGCTTGTTTGTCTGTTTACACGGTGCAAGCTGTGCGCGCGCAGCCAAGTTAATGTAGGGCCTACTTGCATTAGTCAACGGGCCTTAACATATTTATTAGCAACATCTCCAAGTTCTCATCCACAGGTTAAGACTTTTTACTGCTTTTTTAAAACTTTCTAACAGGACAGGATGTAGCGTCATGGAATTACCGGCACCACGTTTGTAATATTCATTTTTTGAGAGGTGTGTTGGTTCATTTATTTATTGAACATGTAATTAAAATCTGCTCTGAAAATATTAATAATCTTAGTAAGGGAAAAAAGAGCACTTTGCCATTAATGAGGCTAGGACTGCTCTCATTGATCAGAAGACTCATTAGCCCCTCCTTGCCTGCAGTTAGCTTGTGGATTATATCACCATAACCCTGCTAGTGCAAGGCTATTCAATGGGCGTCCCGTGGGCTATATACCACCCATCAAGCTCCGCAGATTAGCCCGCGGATTGAAAGTCCAATTACTGTATCACTGGAGATGCGTTGTATAGTTCAGACGGTATGTAGAGGCACCTGACCTTGAACGGCCAGATAGATCTTCAGTCTCTTATCAGTGGTGGGGGAAGATGCAAGCCCAGTGTTACTCAGTCCTTGGCGCCAACAACATCGTATGTTTACAAGGGAGTGCGTCCCCCATTCTAGACCCGGTATCTCGCCCTCCAAGCGCCACCACATAACGGCTGAGTTATATAACATATTCTTACTTTTAACCGTAAACAATACAGGCAGCCGGGCGACAGGATGCCTGAGAGTGACTTACACCTCTTCTCCCCTCCAACCAACAGCATCCGATGTCTCGCCATTTAATATTTGCCTGGCTCATTGTTCGTGCGCTATTTATAGCGGAGTGCTTTGCTTGTAATGTGTCCTATTTTAAGTTTTATAGAATGTCACTTTCTACTTTGAGTAGGAAAAGGAATCTTGATGACGAAAATCCTATCTTAAATGTTTTTTAATTTCCTTGAAATACATCAATATTATAATATATAATATCAAATTACGTTTCACTCCCTCCTCACCCTTAAACTACAAAAGCATAATCTAATAACGTTCCAAATTACTGCCAGATTGAATTAAATGCCTGGCACACCAAATATGATTTTTTGGAGTGGCCCGCTTGGATAACTAATTGAACACCCTGTGCTAGTCCAGTGAGGGCCAAGTGGTGAGAGATGACCTTGAGCTTGAGTATGTTGAATATCCTGTCACAGGTCTATTATTATTGGTTAGGAGGGAGACCCCCTTAGGGTCCCCTTCTACCCCCTGGACCCTGGGCATGGGGGAGAAGGAGAGGACGGAGGGATTCCTACCACATCTCTGGAACTCGTGTGGGGGTGGAGACTAGAACGACCCCCCACCCTCAACCTAAGGAATGCACCCTAATATTTCTATCTCTCTATATATAGCGACCTCTTTCCTCCTCATTCCTGTTCTTCAACGTCTGCCTGTTATTTCCCATGTCTTCCTATCTCCAGAGTATAGTTCAGAGTAGTTTAGGAAAAAAGATTATTGTACACAACAGAGGACAGGTTCTTAAGGTTAAATGGATTAGCATACAATAATTAATATATGGTTCGTTTTAATATAGTATGTTAACTTAGGAAAAAGTATCATACACAATAAATATAGGCCTTAAGTTTGTTCACTAGTATTATTGTATACGATGTGCGAAAATGCAATCGCATTAACTCGTAACAGTTCTCTCCCAGATAAGTCAGTCCTTGCTGAGAGGCATTGAAACTACACCTGTCCGCTAGACCAAATTTGTTCCTTACAGAAATCTTCTCCCTTCTAGATCGAAATTGACAATGTTGGGTTTATTGACGGCATGGCATCATCGTCCTCACCTTCTCCTTCTAAACGAAGCATGATACAGGTCTCATACTTCTTGAGCACCGATAAACTACTAGCACTGTCGTACTCTTCTTTCTCGACACGTCCAACGCCTCTCACATTACATCCTCGTCCAGCATGTCCTCCTCAGGGCCCCTACTTTTGAAACTTGCGAGTAGCGATTCGCTAGCGCATTTCTTTAATCTCCCACACATTCTCGCAAACCCCTAATTTTGAAATTTCTGCGCTGCGAAAACTGGCGTCACACGATCGAATAGCGAGCGGATTCTACTCGCCAGCCTCACACCGTGCGAGACAGGTCTTGTCTGTCGATTAGGCAATAAAATAACAAAATGGATGCCATCCTCCTCTTCGGTTGCAGCTTTCTGAGAGTGATTTTGTTGAAATAAACCTACCACTGTACAAAATAGATTTACAGAAGAAAAAAATATGATTGCTTTGTACACTTTATGCAATCCCTCAATAAAAATATTTGTTTGGGTGAAAACATAATTATATATTATAATTTTTTCGAAGTTATTTGACCGTCAATTTGGCTGAGTCATAATCTAGAGTTAGCGTGTTCAAATCCTATCATCTCCAAGTTTTTTTAAAAATTGATCAAACTTTAATTTTAAATGATCGTATTAGTAAGCATATAATTTGTTTTAAATATTTTCTATATTAGTATACAAGGAATTTGAGCCTATGTAGACTAACATAATAGTCGCTAAAAATAATTTAAAAAGGTAGTAAATTAAAAACGGTAGGCCCACATTAATTTTGAAATTTTGTATGTAGGTGATTATTTAAAAATTAAATTAATGGGTTTTATGACATAAAAATGTACACATTTTAAAATAAGGCTAAGCAAGCTAATTATTATTCGCATAGTAAAAAGCTTTAGGGCATATTTATGTTTAAAAAAATAGTTGCGCAAATAAAATAATATATTACTGAATTCTAATTACTAAAAAGAGATTTAAGTTCAGATAAAAAAAAAATATTGTATCCGAACTCGTGGACATCTGAGTTTAAGTGAAGCACGCTACCAAGTGTACTAAAGTGGACGTTGGTTTAGAGGACGGTTTTACATCTAATCACATAACTTGAAATTTTTTTGAGACAACAAGTTTTGATGTATACAACTGGAAGATGGTTTCCTAATAAAACTAAACAAATATTTTATATGATGCACTCAATACAATAATAGTGTTTACTTTCAGTTACGTATCTTGTATAATGGCGTGTTGTGGCATCTCATCGCCTCAATCCTTTGGCACACGTCATGGTTTTACAGTGTTGTCGAATTGAAAACTCAGTCGCAAGCGAAACAACACTACACCGACTCGTACGACAGTAGAAACCTTTCAAAATTAGCTCTGTTTTAGTACAGCCTGCGATTTACGAGTTCATGAGTTGCGAGCTAGCTTGCAAGTGAGTATTTTCACAAGTTTCAAAATTAGGGGTCCAGTTCCCCGTATGCACGGGATCTGAGGAAAGCTAACATCACATTTTGTATTATATTTTAGTAACTAGGCCTATTATTAAACCAAAATTCGTAACCCTACATATTGTTCGAACCCACAAAATTACCTTGCCTACAACCTTACCCCTCCCGAAATCTATCTCGACAGATCAAGCCCACTGGTGTAGGTCGGGACATAATATTATTAAATGTCATATTTAATACAAATAAATTATAAATTGGGCTATTTGAGTATCTATCTATTAACTTTAAAGTAGTCTAGTGTTGAAGTAATGGTTTCATGTTCAGCTCTTTTTTTTTTTTTAATTGAGTAGCTTCCCTACTGCCATAACTTCTGTTAATCAGCCAAATCCATTTCACGGAAGTCACTAAAATTATCCACAAACATTAGGCTATGTTGTTTGGCTTTGAATAAAAGTGTTTTCACTGTGTTTTAAATTTTAATAGTAATTAATTCATTCTCTGAAGTAAAATAGGCCGATTAATGATTTAGTGCGCGCCCCTGTGACACTCCTCTATTCACACACAGGGGCGCACCCAGGATTTGTTCTTGGGAGGAGGGGGTCATGCTTGGATAAAAAAAAATAGTAATGGCAGCATTTTCCTTCTCATCTAAGGCCGAACTTGCACACATTATTGCATGTAAGCTTTCTATTTTCACTCGGGTTCTAAACTTGGTTTTAGTTGTTCATGTGGCTGAATAGCCAATCAACGTCCGCTTTGGAGTGGGCAAGTAACTAATAGTGTTATCGCAGTCATATAAAAGACTTTTCTTCCAGTGAATCTCTGTAAGCACATACTTCTGATCAGAATCTGACACAGTCTGTGACTTCAGTCCGTTTTAAATAACATAGAATAAAGAACTGTGCTATTTTTTTTTACATTTTAAAGAGAGAAAAATAAAACTGTATTAACCCAATTTTATTACATGTAAAATTAAGAAGCAGATAACACAACATAGGCGCTTCACATTCACTCTGGAGTTCATAGTCATTATAAGACAAACTCCAACCTAGGGATGTGGTATCAAAAGAAAAGTATCAATACTGTACTCATTAAGAGTATCGGAAGAAAAGTATCGAAATAAAAATATCGATAACAGTAAGTATTGATATCGAAACGCACATTAACTTTTCTTCTTCGTCTGCTTGGGGCACCCTTGAGTTACTACAAAAGCTTATTTTGTTTAGTTTGTGATGACCATGCTCATTGATAAAGGAAGGGGTAGTAGACTGGTTGCCACTCGCCCTGTCACCCGTTCAGGCATCAGGATGTAATAATAAAGATGAAAGAAGACTTATGATTTATGATGAGCTAAAAGTGATTGAATGCTAGAGTTACTTCTTGCTTGTCATGCAGAAAATGATTGAGAATTGAGAAATAGTAATTTGTTATTCCTCCAAAGACCACCCTGGTAAACGTTTAATCCCAGCATGAGTGAAGATAAAAAAAAGTTGTTTATTTCGATACCGGAGTGTGAATACAAATATCAGTAAAAGTATCAAGTAAAAAAATTAGTATCGAAAGCAAAATATCGATATTAGTAAAGTATCTATACTTTTTCCACATCCCTAGTCCAGCCTCCTTGAACCTTTAACGTGGAGCACTGAGATTACTTCTTCTGTGTCTACAGGAACACCTCTGTATATTATATTGGCCAGGTCAGTCAGTCTGATGTTACCCCATTGAATTTCTGAAGTAAGTTTTGACGCACCGTAACGTCACAAATGACCTCTCAGACGTACTTGTTGAGACTGTAAGGGTGCAGAAGATCTTGAACAAATTGAATACATTTGGGTACAAGTCTTTGTGGCATCTGTTGAAGGCATCACTTGCATTGGTAAGATAACCAGTTGCGTTTATTTTAGAGGCTTTATGCCATAGGCGAAGTTATGCAGTTAGCACTGGAACACTTAGAGTTAAAACATCATCTTTGTAAAATTCACTCAATTTTACAAACTGCACAGCCTCTTCTTCAAAGGCAGTTTGTTCTGATGAAAATAAACACCTACAATCTTTCAATGTGTCTTGATGTTTCAAAAATTTGTCTGGAATTGTGTTTATGACGATATCAGTAAACAGCTTTACGGTTATAATCTTCCTCATTATCGGCTGAAACATTGCACCTTTGAGATTTTCTTAATACTAACCTTGGCATGCTTATAGTGGTTCCTAAATCTACTGCCATCTTTCTTGCACTTTCAAAGAGTTTATTGAAGTTTTCTCCAGCATTCCTCCTTTAACTTATCAATATATTCTTTACACTATTGACATGGCCAACAGAATATGCCAGTTCAATATCGCTGGTTTGTAGTTTCTTGCTGAGGGGAAGACGACAACAATGATATTATGAATTCTGTTTGCTGAATGGCAACTCATAGTAGGTTGGCAGTTGATGATAGTCTGCATCATCCCATGTTTGGAATTCTAAATCATCTGCAGGAGGGAGCGTCAACTGAACCATCACCATGGTTGAATCATGTCGTTCAACCCATCTGTTTGGCCACAACTGCCGTAACTTTGTTCTATGAATCTCAGGAGTCACACTATTTACGTTTTCCTCCAGAGACTTGTTTTACAGGGTGGGTTGTCACCACTCCAAAAGTATTAAATGTAACTAGATTTTAAAAAGAAATAGTTCTTGGAGGGTCTTTAGCCCCCTTAGACCCCTCGTGTGTGCACCACTGAATTTCACAGCATATGAATCTCTTTACTACATGGTTGGCCGCAATTTTACTGGCGCTGTGATCACTGCATATCTTTCTTATTAACATGTGACGTGCTAATAACAGCGGTTTATTATTATATAAGTCAAACATTTGTGGACCTCTTAGCGTAGCTTGGATAAATAGTGATTATATTATTATTATTATTATTATTATTATTATTATTATTATTATTATTATTATTATTTTCATTTAAAATAA
>CABFWO010004574.1:0-31770 GCA_902155825.1 Timema genevievae
TCAATATCACACCAGTAAACAGACCGGACGTGTGTTAAACACTCGATATCACACCAGTAAACAGACCGGACGTGTGTTAAACACTCAATATCACACCAGTAAATAGACCGGACATAGCTAACTGAATCAGGATAGAACTAAGGACGCCGGGAAGGATATGACCCTTGCTGTTAGAAGTTAAAGGATTTAAAATTTGTTTAAAATAATGTTACAGCAAAATTATACTTTCGTACTCATCTATAAAATTTCAAATTTTCAAAAATTCGTTAGATATTCTCACGTTCTAAGATAAAAAAAAACCTCCCATATGTACATTTTAGACAAAATCACCAAGAATAATTTTTAAAAACTTTTAAATTTTCAAAAATAAGTCATTATCGCACTTCCCCCATATGAATACTTTTTAGAAAACCAAAAACCTATTTAATTACTATGAGAAAAACTTTTCATATTTTGAGCAAAATTATTAGACCCATATTCGAAAAAAATAAAAATCATCTTTCATTAACTTCTCTTAATTTGTAAAGCTGGAAACAATATCTTGATTTTCCCTCGAGGTAATAACATACAACAACATCTTATAATTGAGTGTGAGCAAAATCCTTTAAACCGTTTCGGTGGTAACCTCAAGTACAGACAGACGTACAGAGGTACTTTAGTCGTAAAACCCACTTGTTTAAATTCTCAGGAACAAAAATTTTTAATAATTTTGAGGTATGAAATGTTTTCGATTAAAATACTTTTTTTAGTGGGCAACTAAAAATAAAAATTAAATCCCTATTTCTCTCATCCCGATTTCGCTTTGATCAATTAAAGAATGCAGAGGATATTACTACAATGGAATTCCTGGTTCGAGTATAATCGAGTAATTAATTATTAATATCCCTGTTAATGGTGTATGCGACGGGCTCTTAAGTAACTTGCTCCTCCCCCATACTTCAAAAACAACAAAAGGAGACAAGGCACTAGACTTCTCGAAGCCGATGATAATAATAACAGGCTGAGTGCTGGGCTAGTGTGTCATATAGCGGGTCAGATTGAGGTCATTGGCTGAGAATAGCTCATATCATCCATCTTTTTGTCTGTTTCCCTTGTTTTATTTTTACCAGACCACAGTAGTTCCTGGTGACTTTAAGCTGGTCTATACCTCTGCGCATGTTGTCGGTTAGATATTGTTTCGTAAAAAAACTGCTTCAATTAATCAAACATTTCCTATGTTTTGAAGTAGACATTTATGTTGCTACCATTGATAGTTCTTTTCAGGATTATAAAGTTGACATATAATATTTTATTTAAGCTTTTAGTCGACTTTTTTTTTTATAATACATTGAGCTTATTCAACTTTTTCTTCCCTAAAAGTTATGTTCTCTCATACAAGGTCTCGTTATGGTTAGTTACCACTCCACCTCACTTTACTTGTCCTGCCTAAAGCTGACGCCGCCTGACCTTTGTCAACAAACAAAGCTAGCTCATTCATATTTACCTAACAGCAAAAGCTGACAGGCGACAGATATAGTGATTTTTGACACTTGAAAAATCTTTTTTTAAAGCTACACTTACATGGACAAATGTGTTGTCTGCAGATTTTTTTTTTTTTAGATGGTGTCATTTTTGAAGTTTTAAGCTAAACATTGTAGACTTTTATAAAACTTGAATAAAAAATGTTCACAAAATATTTCATATAAATTTAATAAACTCGCATTTAGAAGTGAATATATCTAGTTTAGTATTGTTTATTATACACCTGCTTGTTTATATCCATAATATAACGAGAAATACTGACAAGGCCGTAGCCAGGGGAGGTTTTGTGGGTTTAAACCCCCCTGAAATTGTATGCAAAAAAAAAGGCTTTATTTATGACTCAAACAATATCAAAATTAAGATACAAGTACAATTTAGGCAGCTTTGTTATCACAAAAAGCATTTCAGATAAATTTGGGAATTTTCCTATTCTTCGGTAGCTAGGGGGTTATGTTGCCATAAAAACACTTCAAATATCTTCTAGAACTCTTTATCATATAGATTTTTTTCTAGCTTCCGGCAATTGGGGGATGTGCCCACCAAACCCCCCCTGAAATTATTGGCTGGCTACGGCCTTGAATACTGATGTATGAATATGTTAGCCTCGAGTCTAAATACCAACTCTTTCGAGACCATCTTCTCGAGGTTGGTGCCCTGGAGTAGGGATAGAGGACTGGGAATCTGAAAGGAGTGATGACAACTAGAGAAAAATGTATATTTGCCACAAAATGAGGTGAGGGGAAGGGAAATAAATAAATAATATTTTCTCCGTGCAAAAAGCATATATATAAGTTTTGTCATTTGGGAGTTGTTTTTATCCGTACAATAGTATATAAACCTTATTATTTACTTTTCTCAATTGTACGATAGAATAGATCACTTAATTTGCCCCCCCTCCCCAAAATTACAATTTAAATACATCACAGTTTTGCACCTATTTTGCACCTTTTTGCACCCATGTATTACGTTTTTCAACCTAACCCCAGATACGGTACGATTGTTTATGTTTAGCGGGTCAAATTAAGAGTAGCCCCCCCCCCTATCAAAATGTTGGCTTTTTTATGCCATCTTAAAAGTCCTATTCTGCACCATTTTGCACCCAAGTATAGCGTTTTGCACCCTAATAGATTAGCGATAAAAAAATTTAACATACAAAAAAATTAGGTCATTGGAACCTCCCTCCAGCCCCCACACCCTCAAATTAATAATGTAAATATGCCATCGTTTTCTACATATTTAGTAAAGTTTTTCACCTTAATAGTTTTGCAAACAAAATAGATAAATTTAAAGTTAAAAAAATGTCAGTGGCCAATTTAAGTGTAAACCCCCCAATTTAGAAAAAAAGGTTTTTTGTAAACTCCACTTAGGTTTTCCTTGGAAAACAATCATTTTCTAAGTACAATAAAAACTGTTTTCACAAAAAATCAAACAACATTGACCATATTTTTTTAATATTTCAAATTTTCAAAAAGTTTTTTTAAACTACCCTCAAATTATTTATATTTGTTAAAAATAAATATATCATCTTATTTTTCATGATAAACAATTAACAGACACCCATTTAAATAACATATTAAAACACTTTTTGAAAGATTTCGAATTTTTTTAAATGTATAAAATGTAGTTATGTACACTACCTTTAAATTAATATATTTTATATAAATCAACATACGTTATTATTAAATCGTATAAAATAGTCCTCAATTGGCAAAATTGTTACATCTATTTTCAAAAAACCCACTTCAGCGGTAGAATCGTTCAAGATGTCAATTTCCTGTTAGACTGACCTGCTGGAGATGGGGAGATTGGTGTTCGAATACTGGTCTTGTCTACTGAGGGTATTTTTCCCTCAATGGTTTTCCACTCTCCTTCCAAGCAAATGCAGGTAGATTACCTCTAAAATGCTTCCTTTTCTCCTCCCTACATCAATAGAGTAATTATCATAGATGTTTATAAGCTGAACAGGGAGTAAAACGCGGTGATTCAAATATTTTTCTTTTTTAAACTACAATGTTCCAAATATCATTAATCAGCACTACTATTAAACGAATTGTTTAAGAAAAACTAATAATTATGAAACTATTCTTATTGTAAATAACGTGCCAGATATTCATTTTGAGCCAAATCGTTAAAGCTATTTTCAAAATATTTCAAATTTTGTAAAAAATCAGTCTTTGGTAAACTACCCCTTAGTGAATTTTCCGCAAAAAAAATAAATTGTACATTTGTATTTGTCATGTTGAAAACTCCCCAGATATACATATTCAACCAAACCGCTAGAGCCTAAAATCTTTTGACTTTCTAGAAATGATTTTTCATTAAACTGTACTAAAACAAATTTTTACTAAAAAAAAAGTGTAAAGTGTTCTTTGTCAGATCAAACACTAGCTAAATACACAATTTAAACAAAATTGGTAGAGCCTTCTCAAAATATTAATTGTAATTTTCAAAAGTTACTCATAAATAAATTACCGTTAAAATAAGGATTAGTGTCAAAAGCAATACAAATTCCCAAAGTACTGTATACCCATTAAACTTTTAACAAAACCATTCAAACAGTTTAGTATCTATATTCAGAGACAGACAGATAATAATATAAAATTCGCTTTTTTAATTCAGGGGAAAATAAAACGTAAGGCTTCATTATAATCTCGAGGTTGAAACTGTTCATGATTAAAATATGACTATTTTCTCTCTATATTATAAAATAAAAAATATAATAAAAATGGTTAAACTATATTTAAAGCAAACTTTTTAACTTGTGAATAGTTATTTCTTAAAAGTCAATCATTTAAATATAAAACACAGTTCTTATTTAAATTCTACATAAGATTCAAATTAATTTTTCTAAAATATATTAAACAATCTCAACTTTTCAAGTTTGGAGTAAAATATGTTGGGGCAAATATTTTACATTTCTAAGCTAGGCTAATTTCAAGTTAAATAAAACATTTCATTCAGCACAAAGCTTAGCTATTAACTGGACCTAATAACTATATTTTTCACTATTTCAGAAGATTATGAATAAAAGTACTACTTAATGAGCCATGGTCCGAGATATAAAGCGCCTCGTTATTTTATAATTAATAATTTCCATTAATAAGGAAAATAGTGTCGTTTATTCTAGATAACAGTGAAAATAAGTTTAATAATGCACAACTTTATTGTATATATATTAGTGAAACCTGTATAGTAATATAGTAATATAGTAAAATGGTAGCTTTCTACTAGTACAGATGCCCATGCACATTGCACACCCTTCCAGCTCGAACACATTCCATAAAAGAAGCTCAACTAGGGTAGTTCTGTTCCTACACTTACCACATGGGCAAGATAAACATCGGGACTGACAGTTGCTCAGCAAGCATTTCTAAGATAACGATAAGAAACGTTTCCAGAACTACTTAGATTTAAAGTGACTGAATATTGAGAAAATCAAGCTATACCATTAATATTTCACATAATAAACCCCGTCAGAAAAGGTCACCAGCCTTGTCCATGGAAAATAGAAACGTCATCAACAAGACAATAATTTTTAAATTTGGTGACACTAAAACTCAAATATAAGACACTTGTATATCAGAGTAAAAAGGTATCAAAAGTCAAAAAAAGAAACTAGTGTGTAAAACGGTTTCCAAACAAGATATTAAAACAGTATATTTATTTATACTTTAAACTAGATTAATTACTAAGGTGTAAAACATTGCGCTAAAAACAGTTTGAAACTAAAAACATTTATAAACTTTGGAAATTTGTGAATATAATGTAACACTATAACTTTGTGTTGTAGTTAATTATTTTTCTGGCTAAACCATTAATGTTCAAAACTTCATGTTTGAGAGCAAACCATACTGTTCATTAATATTAACATAGAAAAAATCACAACTTTTTGGGGGAAACAAGGCATGCGCTGAACTTGGCCCATTAATTAATTCTCATCTTATTTTGTATTGAGTTTTTCCTTGCAAAACTATTAAGGTGCAAAACGCCATACTTGGATGCAAAGTGGTGCAAATCAAAACTTTTAAATTAACATCTAAAAAATAATAATATTAGGGGGCTACTCTTAACTTGCCCAACACCCCCAGACAAAAACAATCGTAGAGTACCTGGGGATTGTTTGTAAAACTTAGTACTTGTGTGCAAAATGGTGCGAAATAGGTGGAAAACGAGGGCATATTTACATTCTTAATTTGAGCGTGTGAGGGCTGGAAGGATAGTGTGGGAACAACTGGTCGAATATTAGAATCCGTGAGAAATTTGTGATACAATTTTGCTTTTTTTTTATTTATTAACTTGTGCCTCAAAGATTAAAAAATGCTTGTTGCCACTTCCGAAACTCATGCAGAGGGTGAGGGCCATGAGGGGAAGCGAGAGGGGGAAATTAAACTAACTGTTTGACTTTTTTGTTATAACTTCCATAATATTTATCATATAAAGGCCTACAATATATCAAATTAATGGCTGTTAAATTATCTACAATAGTTGTAAAAAGTTAAATTGCCGTAAACATGAAATTTACCTAAAATATCCAGAAATATCTAAATATCATTTACGTTTTACGATGTTTCTGTTATTTATGATTGTAGTAAATTAATTTAAAATTCCAGATTTAAGAGCTATAGAGTATTAATATTTATGATTTATGAGTATTTATGATTGTATTAAATTAATTTAAAATTTAAGATCCAAGGGTTGTAGAGTTTATTTTTTTTCCTTTATTTTAGATATAATAGGACTTTTTTTTATATAAATATTGAGGATCATGTTGTCAAAAATGGATATGTTGAAGCTGTGATTTTAAAAATTGTTCTCATCATTCACGTGATACCAAGTGTTTTTATTTTGTTTCAGGTCATTGAATGATTAGATTTGAAAGGGTAATCCTAAAAAGATGACTCATTTTAATTATGTATAATAAAGAAGAAATTTTGCACCCAAAAATTCCCAAAGTGGACATTGAAATCAATGTATGTATGATTTGTAATATTGCCTCAGAAGAAGGTCTTGTTAAAAACCTGGTACTCATGAACGTGTACTACAAAAAATCAAAGAGCGGGCCCAAAACCTGGATGACCTATGCGTGGTAGCGAGCCATCGGCTGCGTGGAGTAACTGCCCAAAAATGTATTGAGGGAGAAGCATCTTGGCATAGGAGTTGGTTTCAAACTGTTACTCAAAAAGGAAAACTTTACCGTTTAAGACAAAAATATTGAGAAATAAAAAGATGACATTCAAATTCAATGATCATTGCTTCTGACCCATCTAGGTTCGATGATTCATTTTGAGTGATAAAAATCCGTAGCACAACTACCTTCGGAGGATAAATAAAAATGTCTGTTCCATTTTGATTGTGGCGTGTAAAAGGACCTTGGAAGGAATGTGAAAATACCTTTCCTGGCAAAATTGGAAGGTCCTTTCGGTCTCGCAGGTTAAAATATACCTCAAGTAAATAAAATTAGAAAGTAGGAGAATACAAAATTTATTGCGCGTTTTAAGAAAATGTTTCTGAAAAACATCAATTTTATTTGATTTAATCCCAGTAAAACTCAACATGATAAAAAAAATACCGCATCCAAATCTATTCAGTGGCTCTCTAGTTATAAGCCAACATAAAAACGCACAAAAACGGTCCATTAATATAACCAAATACAAAATTAGGAGAAAAAACAAATTGCAGTAAATATGGTTTAAATAATCATTTAGAGCTAGAAATAAAATACAGGAAATAGAATAAAATATTTTAATTTTTGTACAACTGGAGATAAATTGTATCAACGAGTCTATGAAAATATCGCTTTGTAATACAAAATAATATACCGGGATAGTAAAAATATTTATTCGAAACAACGCATTATGGTCTAAGTAGGTAAGATAACATTCGAAAACGTAATAAGAAAATTAATAGTTTGGTGTATTTAAGTTTAATATCTAAAACCTTTTGGAAAGTTGCTTGTCCTAAAAACTAGACGTGTTTGTTAAACATATTGGAATACTAAGAAAATTCAAGTATTAAAAAATTATCTGTAAATATCAATCTGTTTCTTAGATATCGGGGTATAACTAACTGTTTTATTTGCCGGCCAAGCAATCTAGTTATATTGTAAGAGTTCATAGTTTCACACCAACCACAATGGACGGGACGAGAAAACTGTCTGCAAACAGGAAGTGTGAAGGCCCCTTACCATCATTTGAAGAACTTATCGCCAACCTCTCAGGTCGGAGACCGACGGAACATTGTGGGTCAGTGCAAACAAATAATGTATTCTCACAATCACAACTGGTCAAACATAGTTTTACCAATCATCCACAAGGCCAAAACATTCATTTAGCACATTTAATTGTTGTTTTTCTAAACACGCTTCAATGGCCAAATAGTCTAAAGCGTCACTCTCGTTTTAGACTGGCCTTCTGATAACGGGGAGATCGGAGTTTGAATTCGAGTCGGGTCTAATGAGGGTGGTTTTTCCTAAATGGTTTTCCTCTCTTCTTCCACGCAAATGAGGTTATACCACCTCTAAAATGCTTAAATGCCTACCGTATTAGAGCAATTATCACTATCATAACTAGTGTATACGTATAGCCTTATCAGGTATGAAGATGCAGTGATAGAAAAAAAGGTTGTTTTTTTAAAGCTGCGTCTTACTACCCATATGGACTATTCTCATTATATCAGACTAGTGGGGTGAGACCGAGGAATGTGTTATTTAGAGTAAATATACAAGAATTTTTCTGGATGAAAATATAAGGTGGTCAGGATTCAGCCCCTGGCCTTACCGTCACCGGAATAGCCCGTGGTGGGAGGAAGCAAGGTGAAATCGTCCGGACACTAGAACTCGTCCTTTTCTGCGCATGACGTCAGCTTAGGGGGACTGGCTTTACTGCGAGAATTGCGCGCTATGGCACGTTCTCGAGCTATCTTTAGGTTTCAACAATATACCTTGACGTAGAGGTATGTAGCGATCTTTTAGAATATTTAAAGCAAGAATAATATGAGTGTTAAATAATAAAATTACATATATTTTAACATTGTTATGCAAATTGAACGAACTTGTTAAATTCATCAAACCAGGTAATAAAAACAATAGATTAATATTTTACTACTCAAAATATTATGATACACACGTTAAAGAACACGTCTTGTTTCAATAACTCCATCAATATTAAATTAAATTATGAATTTCAAACAAAATCCTTGACTTGAACGAATAAAGCACAATAAAAACTTATATTGTTTACAACAGAAAACAAAACAAAATATGTAACCAAGAAAAGAAAAGTACATTTAAAATATTTTAAACCATTATTAAGTAAACTTATATACCTTTTTTTATTATAAACATCTATTTTATAACTGCAATATTAAGGCCACATCTATTATCTCTTTTGATTTTTTTAAATCTCTCATTGGAAACTACTCTTTTTCCTTTCTCATATAAATATAAAATAATGCAATCGTGAAAATTTTCAACCTTGAAATTTTGATGAATCTTTGCGCTTAATATGACCCAAACCCCCAAAAAATTGAGTCAACCATTATGTATGTCCCTCGCTCTTGATCCTAAAATATTTAATGAATTTTATTAAAATTGAAATTGATATTTAATATGGATTTTTATTCAGACGCTAGCTTTTAAATTAAGAATAATTTACTGAAAGTTGATTTGTTTAAATTTCAAATTTTTTTTACAGGTTGCTTTAACGATTTAGTTTAAAATTGATATCTAATGAGTGTTTACCTGACAATAAACACTGTATACTTGTTTCTTGAGTAAAAAAACATTTATGCGCAGTTTACTAATGAGTAATGGTTAATTTCTTCCAAACGACTTTATCTTTCTGCATTTTTGTTGAGAATAAAGTTAAATACGACATTGCAAAGACTTCTGGAAATCTTCTTATGCAAAATGATCAGAACAGATTGTGGCTGGATAGAAATGTTATTATTAGCTAAGAAGAAATAGTCTAATTTAATGAATAAATAATTTTGTAAATATAAAATTTAAAATAAATATGAAGGAAATAATATTAAATTATTTTAAATATTTAACAAGACTTTTAAAAAAATATAAAATTAGAAATTTTACATTCTTATTTTTCCTCCACGTCAATCTGGGCTATACGCATTTATTTACACAAAATAAAATGGATATTAGAAATGTAAAATTTAGAGAATATATACCCTCATCTTAATACGAAGGGAGGAGGAAACCATTTATGAAAAGACACCCTTAACACACTCAGCTGAGAATCAAATCTTAACCTTCCCCGTCACTAGCAAACAAGAGTAGACTGGCTTGATGATTAGGCTAAGACCATGTGATCACCTTTGCCTGTCAAACTAAACAATCAAATCACTTGGTGTACATCTATGACAGGAGTTTCCAACTTAAACTTGCCAGAAGGCCACAGTTGAACCCTCAGAATATAGTGGTGGACAGCAATATGATCGGATAATTTCTGTCAATCTATGCAAAAATGAGCAAAGGTATTTAATTGTGAATGAAATAATAAGTAATAATTTAAACATGTTTAATTACATATCAAACGAATTTTCTGACAAAAATATACCCTTTGCTAAGTCAATGTAATACAGCAAATGTAAGGAAGAAATTATTTGGAGCTTTCATGGATTTACTCCCATGCTAGTCAAAACTTTCCGTTTCTCAGATAAAACACCAAACTTTACTACAGTATATTATTTTCTCAAGAGACTTCGTGGGCCACCAGTTGGGAACCCCCGATCTAGAGCAATAACTTAGTATTGTTGAAATATTACATGAAGGAAAACCATGTAAAGCTTGCGCATTATAAGCGTAATTGTAAAGGTGTTAATATAGATAGCATTGTTGGAAATATATATTATTATATTACATGTCTAAATTTTTAAAATACTGACAACTAATGACAAATTCTAACAACGGCGGAAAAACAATGAAAATATAATACACTCGAATTAAAACGACAAAGTAGAGAAAATTCCTATTAATAACATACAAGCTACAGTATTAAACAGTATTAAATACTCAATATGCAATTTAATCTGATATGTTTGTCCACTTTTATTAAAAAAGGATTAAAAAATATTTATCCCCCCGCATCGTCGGGAACGTGTACAGAGTCAAAAGTCTTATCTAGTTTGGTTTATCGGTGATGGGGAGATTGGGGTTCAAATACCAACCAGGCCTTCTTACGTTGTTGTTCCTAAATGGTTTTCCATCCTCTTTCCACGCAATTTCCTACCTTATTAGTATAAATATCAGGACTGCCTTAACAGGTAAAAAGACTAGGCTCAGATTATAAAAATTATTGATACAGATCTACTAATGCTAATAAAATAGTAGGACCTTACGCAAAAATACTAACCAAATTAATTAATATATATACCTGTTTCAGTTGTCAAATCCCGGAAGTGGAAGGTAGGGCCATTTCTTAAATGGTTTTCCACTCTCCCTCCATGCAAATAAGGGTACACTTCCTCTAAATACAACCATCTTCACCCCTAGCATATTTGTGTGGTTAAATATGCATATAGTTCAAAAGAGTAAAAATACATGGTGACACAAACACATTTATTTAAGAATTGCTTCTACATGATTTTGGATTTTGATTAGATTAACGGCAATTATAAGTCTTGAAGACCCTGTAGTGCAACTTAATATTACTATTAAATTATATATAATATTTTAATGAATGTTTGTACAATTTATCTATAGAGCATGAAACGTTACAATATTATATTTGTTAGTATAGTCAGAGAAAATTACTTACAAGTTTTCAGATGAAATTTGTCCTCCCTCTTACATAGTACTATCCACTTTCTTTTATTTTCATCCTTCAGAAAACTAATATATTTAATATTGCTGCCAAACTTGGCATGATTCCTAATTTTAAAAACATTTAAACACACTAAACAGGTGGTATATTTGAATTGTTTCCCTCAAGTTGTCCCTTCTTCAGCTACCAGACTCCCCCGAAGCTGACGTCACAACAAGAAGGAGTGGGAAAACATGCGCACGGTTTCACCTTTACTTCTTCACACCACGGGAATAACCTAACTGACCGATTGACGTTTAGACCACATACCCATCGATACTATTTAAAGTGCATTCAAAACATGGCTTGGTACGGTCGACTGTGGCTCACAAGTATTCATTTAAATATACATTGGAAGAATATCATCTGTACAGATCGGAAACTGAATCCAGAGTATTTGCCTTTGGGCTTCGTTGCTCTGTTGCTGAGCTATCCAGATTCTTCACGTGCCTATGGTCATTTATCCCTCACTCATTAGTTTGAGGCATAGTCGGTGAAAGGGTTCGGCCAAACTGGCTAGCGTGCGAGCGAGCGTGTAATTAGCAGAGAGCTCTCTATAGTTGTTGACGAGGAGGCTACGAATCTTGGCTCAGTGAAATGAGGGTGGTTTTTGACAAGTGATTTATTCTTGTGGTTTTTTCCTACTCTCTCCACGCTAATGGTGATTCTTATTTGTAAAGGCCTACTTTGATAATATTGAAGTATTTTAACATATCAGTTATATATATATATATATATATGTATAGTTTATGATCTTACCAATTAAATTAGGCCGTTATTAGCAAGTGTGCTAAACCTATCGATAATAATAATAAAAATGTCAAAATGAGAAATTTTCCTAGTACTCAATGAACCAACATATAATAAATAATATTTCCTAAGGCCTGTAAGCTATACTGTACCGGGTCGAGCGCGCGAACTTGAAAAATAGAACCAGTTCTATCTTTCAAGCGTGCGCGCTCCAGTCTTGCCACCTCTCATTACAACCAATGTGTTCTATTTTATATTTTAGTCGCTCACGCGCTCGCTCGCCCAGTCTGGCCGCCCCCAAAGACGTGTGAAATAGTTGAGATCCACTTAAATACATGGATTAGCTCATATGCCTACTAATCTGGAGGAGAGCAATGTGTCGCAATCCCCTTCTTGTTGGCGGAGTGTTTCTTATGTGGGAGTACCGCAGAGGTCAAGTCTTGGACCGCAGTTGTTTTCCATGTTCATTAATGACCTGCCGGTTCGTCTTCAGGTCACCAAACATTAACTGTACGAAGACGATTATAAATCGTTATTTTGTTCCTCTCTCTCCTTTATTTAGTTCTGTTTTCCTCACACATTTTATTTTAAAATGTCCACTTAATGTACAATTGTGTGAAAAGATATGTGCTCAATATTTGATAGTAATTTTTTACATATATTATAAATTAGTTTTTAATTGTCATATTAATAGCACTTAAGTATAAATATGGACATGCTTTATTATCGAACGGTTAAGTGTAAGAAAAAGCGCTGGTCTTAACTTCACCCAAATAAAGACGATAGTATTAGTATTATTATTATTATTATTATTATTATTATTATTATTATTATTATTACTATTATTAACTTTAGTAATAATAATAATTTTATAATTTTAAGCGCCTTCCACATCTGAAAGTATTTAAATCTTGTCTGGACTATTGCCGTCCCATAAGCATATGGAAGAATTGGTAAACATTACCTGAAATCATTCCCCAACAGTAAAACTTTTCTCCCAAATGGTAAATGATTATTTATTATAGCCTTTTCCACAACAAAGGATTGACTGCATGTATCGCATGGCACAGAGCCATTGTTGACTCCTCCCATATTAGAAGTTTGGCCTCTGATGACGGTTGCAGCATTCAAATGTCTTCCCAAAGCAAGTTTTATATTCTGCGTTCAACGTCAAAAACATGCTGATGAGAACTTTTACTTCCTTGTTAATGTCAGACATATCGTGAATGATTGCTGGAAGATGATGTGGAGGCTTCCTCTAGTTAGGCAAAGTTTCAGAATTAAAACATCAGGGAGAATGATATTTGCGTTTCCTGTATATATCAAAGAAAGTTCTCCCAGCTTCTTAGGCTTGTCTGATGAAGCAAATACACAAATGAAGGCAAAGATCTGCCTGAGAGAATATGGCAGGGACACTAAAACAGCTTCTTTCTGTCACTTCATCCTTCCATGATCTTTCAGGTTCAAGATGACTTTTAATGGAATTAGTCATCGATTTGTGTGAATATGAATTGTATATAAATGTAGGATTATATTAAATAATCATGTTGAACGTTATCAGTGTGGTTTTTATTTGTCAAGAAACATTTGTTCTATTTACTAATACAAATTTAATACAAAACAGCAAATTAATAAAACTCTGAAAAAAGATAACTCCTGTTATAATATACCATTTCTCTTTGGATTGACATTGTAATCTTCATTTTAATTTTTCCTTGCTTTTGAAGTGCAATATCATGTCAACACTCGCATGGTCTAAGGCGTCACTCTCGCAATAGACTAGACTGCCGATGACGGTAAGATCAAATTCTGATCCTGTTCGGGTGTAGGCCTACTGAGGGTGGTTTTCCTTAGTGTTTTCCCACTCTCTATCCACTCACATGCTGTCAAACTTCCTCTAAGTTCAACTTTTATCATCGGGTCAGACACCTTAGTTCAGTTGGTAGCGTGTCTCTCTACTGAGCTAAGAGTCCCAGGTTCGATTCCCGGAATGGCCAAAAAATGTTAAATTGGTGAAATATGGGTTTCCCCTTTCACAGTGATGAACTAACGACTGGGGGATGGATGTTGTGTCTGGTCTAGATTTAAGTTAGTTTATAAGACGTGTGCTGATATAGTCGGTGGATTCAGAAAGTGCACATCAAATACCTCAAATAAATTGAAAGAAAAATTAAAACCTCCCTCATCCCTAACCCATTAGTGTAACTAGTACATAGGCGTTTAACCTGAACGGATATTAATACGTGATGCTAAAAAACATTACTAATTAAAATAATTAAATAAATCACCTTTTTATTTTAAATTATTTGTTTTTTATTT
Source organism: Timema genevievae (assembly GCA_902155825.1). Taxonomy (NCBI): domain Eukaryota; kingdom Metazoa; phylum Arthropoda; class Insecta; order Phasmatodea; family Timematidae; genus Timema; species Timema genevievae. The sequence continues at coordinate 14,406 of CABFWO010004574.1, forward strand.
GAAGGTCCTGCGCACCTCCTAAGTGGTCAATTTAAAATTTCCCCAAATTTTAGCTTATTTTCTCATTTAAAAGTAATAAATATCCTCTGGACAGATATGCACACACACATACACGTATATATACACATACACGTATATATACACATACACCATTAAACTATAACTAGTTAGATGCTGACCGTAAAAAGTTTGTATTTTCTAAATTGTTTTTATAGCAAAATCTTCCAATATCTTCCTGTCATGTGAAGGCCATTGAAATTTGTTCTAGCTTACCCTCCATGTTGAGCATTTAAACAATAATTTCCATCCTTTTATTTTATTATAGTTCATACAAACAACTACTACACATCGCACCCCAGCACTAATAGATACGTACATAAAACACAGTGACAGATAGAATTATTATATTATGTACTCAGTTATAAATAGAAAACATTTAAGATTAATTAGTAAATGAATTTAATATAATGAAGTACGGTGACCAAAAACAGTAAAAAAGGAAACTATTTATATAAAATTTATATTTAAAAAAAAAGATAATACATTTTTTAAATTATAATGTCGAACATAATATTAAATCCCTTAGTGGTAAGGGAGTTCGTAATACTACTCTCTGAGTTTGGCTCTTCATTTATGACGGAAGTTATTGGCAAAGCTAGAGTTAATGCTAAAAAACAATGGCCAGGAGGGCTGAGCTCTTAAGATTATTATTATTGTTAGCACCGCGTTTAACTACCCGTTCGGGTTGTACGTATTTACGCTAATGTGTAATGGTAGGGTGATTGTGAGATGAAATGGAGGACCTACAGCTTAACGTGGGATCCGAACCACGGTGGAGGCCTGGCATCCCACACATTCACAAGTTGTGATTAATACACGTATTGTCAGAGGTGAAGGAAGGGTTTGGCAATCAGATAAATCTGTGCCGGAACTGAGGATTGAACTCTTAAGATGTATTAATAGGAAATAATTTTGGTATCCGAGATGAACGAAAGGGAACCTGAATGCCTATATTTTCAATTACACATTTAGAAAAAATGTTGCAATTAAAAACGAAAATACATCACATTGAAGTAAAAGAGCATAGATTAGTCATAAAAGATTACGAATTCTGTCATAATCATAAGCAGACCGATTAATAAAGATTTTACCATAGCAAAGAACAAATTCACTTTGAACGTTTTAAAATAAAAGAGAGTCAGTTAAGTTATTGGAATTTGCTAGCATATTCAAGATTTGATATAACCAAGGCTTAATACAGTCTTGATATAAATTCAACTTTCATAAACGAAGAATTGATAAAAATGATAAGTCCAATTAATTTAGTTGTATGAGTTAGATATTGTATCCTCAACATGAAAGTAAAAGTAGAGTTTTCTGACCAGGAGAACACCTAAATCATTAACATGCGTAAAGGGTGCGGACAGTAATTAATTGATCATATTATACGTTTATAAAATAATGTTGGTTTTCTTGTGGAAATATATACAGTAGATTTGGTTTTTGAGCTATTAGTACACATTTAATTTTCAATAGACCATTACCGTTGACATAAATTTGTAAATATATAAAATCTGCCATTTATTTGATGTTTTAAAGAGTTTGAGATCATCAACAAGGAGTAAGTGCTGAAACTAAATAAGTGTGTGTTACATATTTCATCAACAATATACTTATTTTTAGCACCACGTCCCACTGCCTGTTCAGATTGTGCACATGATAATATACTGTATATAGCACAAAGTTGACAAAGTTGACTTAGCGCAATGTTTCTCAAACATTTCCTAGTAGTGGACCACTTGGTTGTCGTTCGAAGCATATGTGGGCCTCCTACCCAGTATACTATCTACCTCTCCCCTTCCGAAAGCAGGAAATTCTATTAATGTATGTATCATCAAGCAGTATGAGACAGCTTATTTTAATTAAATTTTGTTCTTAAGTATAGTACCTGTGGAACTTAGCGAACTTATCCTGTTAATCTTGTAATCTCAGTATCTTTCTGATACATCTATTTTTCTCATGTGGTCTTGTCTGCGGACCACCTGGAGCACCACTGTGGAGCACAGTTTGAGTAACACTGACTCATTGGCTACCGCTTTTGACTGTGATTTGAGTGATCATATTTACCCCCTCCCCCAGCCCAACCCACCCTATAAATATTGGGTAGCTTTTTATATCAATAAAGTTCTTAGTGTTTTCTAGAGATGAATTTTGATGTAGTTTTTTATTTCACTCTCCTTTTCCTATTCTCTTGTATTATATAGTATAGGTCAATATTTGCGATCACAGTGGCACTATAGAACAGTACTTACACTAGGGGTATCTGGGCACGCTTCGGTGGCTGCATGGTCTTAGGCGTTACTCTCACAGTAGTTTAGACTACCGATGATGGGGATATCAGGGCTCTAATCTGGGTAAGGTGTACTGAGATTTTCTTTCCACTCTCCCTCCACACAGATGAGGGTACACTTTATTGAAATATAACGTTCCTGATCGCTAAAACAATTAGCGCAATTAGTAAATTAGCGTATATCCCGAACACGTAGTAAAACGCCGTGCCAAAAGAAAAGTATTTGTTGTATGGGTTCGCCGTGCTGAGAACATGACACCCTCTATCCGCAAATGTCGGCACTATCATCACTAACGACAGCGGCCACTCGGTTTGTATAGCTCGCTTGCGAGTTTACGCCATGGAGGTTTTTTAAAAGGTATTTGTCTTTCTACTTGCAGGTGTGATATGAATTGCATTTTAAACTTTACAAAACACGAGAGAGTGGCAATCCTCCGAAAGTTCGCCAACAAGTCTAAAGACGAGATCGACAACCACTTGTATTCGTTGATCGAGAAGCGTGAAAAGCCAAAGTTCACTTATCACGCCTTGAAGGGCGAGGAGCGCCATGTTGTGTGCAGGAAGGCCTTCATCAGCCTACACAACACCTCCACCAAGGCCGTATACCGGCTTACCAAGCTTCTGGAAAAGGATCAGGTTAAGTAATCTTACTACACTGGATTTGAAATGATTGATGTTAACTTACGGCACAGTGAGATGATGTAGATTGGGTTGGCCAACATTAACTAAAGAAAGTGAGATCTCCCTCATTCCTTGCGTGGACTAACTCAGTAGATACCAAGTTTTATCACTAGGTTTATAGATAACGTTGACGTTAAAACCTCTTGTTCTTGTTACATTTCAAATTTGTCCCAGGTCCCTGAGGATTTTCGGGGCAAGCACGGCCACCAGAGGAGCCCAAGACCCCAGTGGGTCAATGACATGATGCATCACCACATGCTCTACTGCGTCAGCCTGCAGGACATCGGCAGGCACGACTTCACCGACGACGCCGGGGTACTGGTCGTCAACAGGATGTATCAGCTGTTCGTCGACATGTCACCTTGGATGGAATACGACGTCAGCTATTACGTTTACCTCAGATATTTCAAGCGACACTTTGGGGGTCATTACAGTACCTTGGACGTTTGACGAACCGTTTTATTTTATTTCTCTTTCCTCGGTCTTGGGAGTTATAGTCCTATAACTTTAATCAACTCAGTAATGTTTTGGTTTGAAACCTGGTGGCCACGAATATTTGCTCTTAATTTGAAAAACTCTAAACCAAAATCTAACATTAAAATTAACTATAATTTCTAAAAAATGTTAGCGTTTTAGCGTTTACAATAATTTATCCGATTGAGGAAGAAAAAATAAATTAAAAAGTAAATGATATAATATGTAAATAAAGTTATTTTTAATTAAAAATAAGAATTCGTCAACTCAAATTTTGAAAATATTGTTTTGGCTTATTAGTTAAATGTTTTATCCTCAACTCTAAAATAGTTCTAGATATTGAATATTTGTAGCTTTTGAGATATATTTTGGTTGCGTATTCCTAGCCCCAAATATGAGCCACTATTCAACTATATACATATGAATATGTTACTCTATATATTATATACTATCTAGCATATATATGAGTATAACATATACATTTATAGGTATATATATGTAAGTATTCTAATATCAGTAAAAGATTCACATTTAGATATCTAATAATTTTTCGAAGTGATTGTAATTGATGCTCAAAAATAGTTTAAATTATCTCCCTAGTATTCCTCTTAAAATTATATATATATATAAATATGTCTTCTAATATATTTGAAATAGTAATTTTGGTGATAAATGGTTCTGTAGCTAATATCTCTCAACGAATGCTATTTTTTGATGTTTAACTACTCTTTCAAGAATTTGACTAATGTCTAATTGGAGGAAACTAGTAATATTACCACAAAGAAAGATTTAATTTATTTTTGAAACCCCTCTTTCCTTAAACTTAGACAAACCTTAAATTAACATTTTCTTTCATCAAGGCTACCATTTTTTTAACAGTATGCTTAGAAGCTATTTTTGTTACCCATTTTTTTTTAACATATAGCCTATATCAGGCCTCCTTAAACTGTGGGTCACAACCACACATGGGGTCGCGTAACTGAATGTTGGGGTCGTGAGCAATGTGGCAACAGTAAAATGTTTCTGAACGCACAACAACCAAATATTAATTCAAAATCAAAGGCTTAATGAATCGAAGGTGTTTCTAACAGCACTCGCCCGTGTCGCATCACATGACTTCGCTGCAGCCTTGGTCCTGAGCACACAAGAAATTGTAACATATTTAGGTTAAAAGATAAAATTGAAAGTGTTACTATAAAAGCTAGCATATGAAAGAATAGGGTGGAAAATGGTTTATTAGAAATGTTTAGAGTTACAGATGATTTTATAATTGAAAATAATCTTCCCAAAGATGTATTAGTAAGAGTTATAACTGATCATCTGAAGTGCCTGAGACACGGTTCAGAAATACTTCCCTTCAAATTTTGATTCTAAAAAACTAAGTTGGGTTCATTAGCCATACTCAGTTGAAATAAAACACTTCAATCATCTGCCATTAAAAGTTCAAGAAGAATTTGCCAAGTTATCAGGTGACACAGGTTTAAAACTTGAGTTTCCTAAAAAAAAAATCATTAAATGAATTTTGGCTTGAGATTAGGACAGAATTTCAAACAATTTATGAAATAACCCTAAACATACTTCTACAATTTTGTACTACGTATCTATAAGAAGAGACGTTCTCAGCATTGACGATTATAAAACCAAATATCGATCAACTCTGAAAAACGTTGAAGATGCTCTAAGTCCTGCAGTATCAAATATTCAGCCAAGATTTAATTATTTATGCAAAAACAAACAATGATCTCTAGTATGCCAATTTGATTTCTTCTTTAATAAATGGTAAAATAATATGTATACCAAAGAATAGTTTTAAAATAAAGATATTTATGATTTATTATCAGCAAATGTTTGATTTGTATACCTATTTTTTAGACCTATATAACCGGGGTCATGTAAAAATTTCTCGGGTGACAAGTTTAAGAAGCCCTGATCTATATGATTAATTTTAATTTAATTTTAAAATCATTAAATGTCTCTTGGAATAGATGTCCCCTTCGCCCAATTTTCAATTACTAAAAACATTTTATTGTAATATTTTTATTTTTTCAAATTTTATTTAAATGAACATTGATATAGTGACTACTTTGAGAATCCACGATTAAATTAAGGTTTTATTTTTTTTTAATATTCAACTTTGTAATAGCAACATTTTTAAATCTATAAGTTGGTAATGGTTATGAGTAAGACTGTTCTTGTAAGCTAAATGTAGGCTATAATATTTTTGGAGGTATATTTCTAAGTATTTATTAACATTTCATACTAGAAGCCCCAGAGATACCAGTGTCGTAGCTACTGGGGTACAGGGGGTGAGAGCCTTTACCTCTGAATCAACCTGACCCTTCCTGTAGGAGAGTATTATTACCAAAAGATAATCAAATCAAATATTCGGTTCTTATTGATTAAAACTTATGTCTTAATTAGTGGACCTAGCTTGCGTCATTGAAAACAATAAAAAAAAATCCCTCCACTTGTCTCAACATTCCTATACCCTCCACTCTGTCCCAACACACCTATACACTCCACTCTGTCCCAACACTCCTATATCCTCCACTCTGTCCCAACACTCCTATACCCTCCACTCTGTCCCAACCCTCCTATATCCTCCACTCTGTCCCAACACTCCTATATCCTCCACTCTGTCCCAACACTCCTATATCCTCCACTCTGTCACAACACTCCTATATCCTCCACTCTGTCACAACACTTCTATACCCTCCACTCTGTCCCAACACTCCTATATCCTCCACTCTGTCACAACACTCCTATATCCTCCACTCTGTCACAACACTCCTATATCCTCCACTGTCACACAACATTCCTATACACTCCACTTTGTTCAAACACTCCTATCCTCTTCTCTTTGTTCCAAGCACTCATACTTCCATTTATCTTAACCGTCACTCATTTTTAGCTAATATTAGTTTTTACCCACTTCACCATCCCTGATATTAATAATTCCTTAGTTTGCCTCATAGAACAGTAAAGACTAAAGAGTAAAACTAAATAAGGAGGGATTTATGACATCATGAGCGATATATTTCTATAAATATTGGCATTCCTGAATCGTTGACATTTCATCCTACCTATTCATTGGAATGGAATAAACAATAAAATAGTGCTTAAACTTAAAATATATCTTTCATAGTAATCCTAGAAGCAAAAATCAATAAAAGGATATTAACTAAAATAATGTGTATGTTTTCTTTTGGTACTACATTTACTTACTCTATGGGATTATGAACCTGAAAGCTCATTGCCGCACTAACAAAAGTACGCCACCTATCCCTATCTTGAGATAATTATATCCAGTCCACCTCATCTACATCTAGGTCTTCCTAATGGTCTCTTACCATCGAGTTTGCCAGTCAGTAAGTACCGCGAACAAGGTTTTATTGTGGTGAGTACAATATATGTAGCACATCATTATGTAATCTCCTACTAACTCGAGTAGCCTAGTCCCTTTTTGGACCAAATATCTTCCTAAACACCTTGTTTTCAAACCCCCAAAATTATTTTTTTTCATTTAAGATAAGAGACCACTTTTCATACCCATAGAGAGCAACCGGTAAACTTATTGTTTATTGTTTATCTTATATTCCATAAAAGCAGGTGAAATGTCAACAACATACTTACCTAATAATATCATGAATTTCCCTACTGTATTATTTTCCTAATTTCCAATATAATGTTGTTATTGTTAGTTAAAATTGTTCCTAAATATTTAAACTCATTATATCTGTCAAATCTTATGTTGTCTGCAGTGATGTCTAAATTATCGTCCCCAATCTGTGTTCTTTGTGTGATCATATACTCTTTTCAGCGTTTACTTCTAAACCTATTTCTTTACTAGCATCTAATAAAATGTCTACATTTATTTCAACACCTTCCTTACTATTGACCAACAAGCTGAATCAGCGTTGTATCCTAATAGCATAATCTAAGGCTGGATTAAAATTAATGGGGAAAATTCATCTCTTTGTTTAAACCTATTATGCATTTCGAAAGTGTCTGATAAGCGACATTAAACCCATACTCTGCCACGCGTATCAGTCAAACATACCCCAAATTAGTTTTACAAGTTTTTTTGGGTATAATAAATTTAACTAAAATATAATATAATGTATTTCTTTAACTGAACCATAATCCTTATTAAAACCTATACCCTCCTGTTGTATCCCCACATTTTTCCTAATATTTGCCGAGTAGTAAATATCTGATCCGTTGATAATATATTTCATCTAAATCCACACTGGTGATCCCTAATTAGTTCTTCTGCATTTTGCATCAATCACATTGAAATTTTGTTGGATAAAATTTAATAACATGTTGGTAGTAGTTAAATACCTCTATAGTCAATGCATTCAGTTTTGGAGCTATTCCTAAATTTAAAAACAATTGCGTTTGAAAGAATTTCTGCGTATGAATACTAATATCATAATGCCAGTAAATATGAACTTAAATATTTGTTTCGACTACAAATCTTGTTTTTATATTTAATGTTCAAACTATTACACTCTTATTTTCAAGCCATTAGAATTGTTTATATGAAAATTTTATGGAAGACAAAAGGGCCTCCGTTCACACAATTACAGTCACATATGTTGAGTAATTATTAAATAATTGCTTAATTTTTCTTGTATCTCCCCACAAAATTATTACGGTTTATTTCAAGCAATACGTATTTCTTATTAAGATGCATAATTTTTACTTAGTAAAGCCCTATCAATGCTAAACGTCATTTTAGAGTATTTTTCACAAAGCAATTTTATCATGGTTATTTTGAAGATTTTGTTAATTTAAATATTTGTGTAGGGACTTAGTTAAAATATAAGTAGTTAACCAATGTAAAAACTAAATTGACTATTAATATAGTCCTATTTTTTATTTCCCAACATTCATAAATGTTATTATTATTATTATTATTATTATTATTATTATTATTAACTTTTTTAATTTCTAAAAATATACATTGTAGTTAAATCTGCATAGACTACAACAATAATTAATCTTATTTAAAGATAGCTAAATAAGCAAAATTAAAAGCTTTACATACTTTTTGAAATTTTATAATGAGGTGATTATTTTAAAAAATATACTAATGGGGTTTATAATAAAATGTATGGCTATGCTTATTAAAAAATAAGCAAAACAATATAATTATTTACTATTGGAATAGTGAAACCTCTTTATTGGCCTACATATCTTTTTATGTTTTACGAAATTTAATAATTAAAAAATAAGGCTATTGTAATACAAAATTAAAAAGACAAGTTTTTTTTACTAAAACAAATTTTAAAATATTGGCTTAACCATGTAGTAAACATAGTACTGTTGATCCTCTAATCTAACACGTAATCACCAAAGATATAATTATTGTTTGTATGTCAAAGGAAAACCAACTTAATACTTCAATAGTTTTAGCCAACATTTAAAATAATTTTAGTTTAATAATTTAAATTAGTTTCAATGCAATCATCTTGCTATCAAAAAAATTGAATATTTATAACTCAACCAAACAGATCGTTTAACACGGTGCACTCAATGGAATAATAATGCTTTCATTATTGGATGCATATTTGTAGAATGATGCGTTTGTATCTCATTGTCTCAGCTCTTGGTCTGGTTGAGAACTCAGCCGCTTGCGATTAACCGGCGTTCCATAACACACAAACTTAATACGATATAAATATTTCAAAATAGCGTCTCATATCTTAACACTTCAAAATAACGTGCTTGGCCCCGCATTGGTGTTAACATGTTCTAACGCGTCATTCGCTTCCCCCGAGTGCCACTGCCTTTCCGAGCCCCGCATTGGTGTTGACATGTTCTAACGCGTCATTCGCTTCCCTCAAGTGCCACTGTCTTTCCGAGCCCCGCATTGGTGTTGACATGTTCTAACGCGTCATTCGCTTCCCCCGAGTGCCACTGTCTTTCCGAGCCCCGCATTGGTGTTGACATGTTCTAACGCGTCATTCGCTTCCCCCAAGTGCCACTGCCTTTCCGAGCCCCGCATAGGTGTTGACATGTTCTAACGCGTCATTCTCGCTTCCGGGGACGAGAAGATCGGGGTTCGAATTCCACTTGGGTGTACCCTGGGTAGTTTTTCCTTCAAGCGAATGCAGGTACATTTACTCTAAAATTCCACCTCCCTCATCCCTATAAATGTCTGGATATAACCTGAAAAGGTACTAAGATCCAGCGAAAAATAACGTCGACTTGGAGGCAGGATCTTGTGGAGTGGGCGAGGGGTTGACAATGAGCTATTAGTTTTATATCTCCTTTTTAGTTTAAATAATATTAAATATATATTTCTTTGATAACACAATACTCTATAATCTTCATATTCAGACAAACTATTCAAAACTTCACATAGGCCTAGCAGGATTCTAACACGAAAAGTAATATTTTATTAATTTTGATTAAAAACCATTTTTGTTGTGATACTGCAATACAAAATTTAACATGGCTATTGTTTCTTTCCAACCCACCTTAATGTGGGAACGCGATATAAGGGAAGTGTCTTTCCACTTTTTATAACAAAACAGTTTATTGGTCAAAATAATAAAATATTGCTTCAGTAGAAACAAAAAGTTTGATTTTCTTCACAAGGTGATATCAACAGTTGTTTATTATCTGTCAAGAGCATGGTGACATTAGATCAGAAACATTTTAAATTAAGAGAAAAAGTTGTCATTAAATTTCAGGACACTCTTGAGAAATTAAAGAATTTTTGAGGTTACCGTTGGAAGAAAATTAAACTTTGTTTCTACTGGAGCAATTGTTACAACCCACTCGACTGACTACCTCTTAGCTACGGCCACTCTAGACTAAAAGGAAGAGGGGGTAAATTAATATGACAAAGAAATCAAGATATAGCAACAATTAAATAACAATATGAATGTTTTATTCAAAATAACAACAGAAAAAAAATTGAACATGGCCTCAACAATCCATCTAAAGTATGTTGAAAATCATTTCAAACGTAAGTTAAAGTCAAAACGGTCATCTAGAAGAGACAACAACTCGACCAAACTAATTTGTCACAACAGTGAATATTGGCAACACAATTATGAATAATCTACAATTGACCAAATCACCAATTAATAAATATCTAACCTGATAGTTATTTAAATACAAAAATAAAGCGCCTTGTGGGCATCTTTTAAAATGTTTTCAAAGTGTCTGCTTCATAAAAATGAATGCAGACGTAGCTACATTTACGTTAAACATCACACTGATGTTAATACAAACACGAGAGTTTGACTTTCCGACATCGAGTCAAACTCCCGCGGGACTATTATGTAACAACTCGAAACAAGAACTCTCCTTGTTAATTAGATTTTATTACATAATAAAATTCGTTTAGTTAAACTACAAGATATTTCAATCAAATAATTTTAAATATTATTTAGTCTAAATCAAACCATCTGCTACTTTTACGTTAAATCCAAACAACAATTAAGTATGAAAACGTTATACACAAAAAAGGAAAGAATTTACATTTACTCGGTGATCGAACTTGTTAAATTAAATTAAACACTTCAAACAACACAAGCTACTAAATGTGGCAATCTAATAAATACTTGACTTCTCTGATACTAGCGCCCAAGTGGCGGAAAACAAATTAACAGTCTCATAAAACATTTAGTAAATAAATTACTCTTAGTTTGGCTTATTCCAAACTACTACACTAATTTTGATACAAATAATTACGACATACTCCTGTAAATTGTCCAAGTCCAGGACAGGACTTTTCCAGACGGCGATACAGAAAATAGTCTATGATATGGTGTCTCTTGCAGAAATAGAAATATAATAGTCTCTGACATGGTGTCTCTTTCAGAAATCGAAATATAATAGTCACTGAGTTTACAAACCGCAAGGTTTAAATAGTGTTTCTAGTCGCATAGGAATAAGGGGGGAGTGTCCAGATTGGTCGATGGTTTTCAACGGTCACTTTTCAAAAAATCACGCCATGCTTGACTATTCTTGGATTGGCCAGGTTGCTTCAACACGAGCCACCTGGTTTTAGCGCTCCGTTGGTTGGTGGAAGTGATGAACAGACGTCACGCGATAAGTTGGTTCTTGGATTTATCTTCCACGCCGGACACCAGGGTAGTTCCATTCAAGGCCGTAGCCAGCCAATAATTTCAGGGGGGGTTTGGTGAGCCCATCCCCCAATTGACAGAGGCTAGAAAAATTTATAAATAAAAAACAGTTCTAGAAGCTATCTGAAGTGTTTTTTATGACAACACTACCCCCTAACTATCGGAGGCTAGGACAAATTCTAATTATTAAACGGCTCTAGAAGCTCTCTAAAGTGTTTTTTATGGTAACATAACACCATAACTGCCGAAGGCTGGAAAAGATTCTAAATAATAAACACCTCTGGAAGCTCTCTGAAGTGCTTTTTATGGTAACACAGCCCCCTAATTTGTACTTGTACCTTAATTTTGATATTGTTTGAACCATAAATAAAGCCATATATATTTTGTTCATAAAATTTCGGGGGGGTTTGAACCCCGAAAACCCCCCCTGACTACGGCCTTAGTTCCATTTAGTTGATAGTCTCAGTCAGTTCCGATTTGACCTGTCCGCTCGGAACCTCGGATAATGGTGCACGATGGCTGGTTTCTACCTCCACTTCGATTTAGGACGCGAGGTAGTTTTCCAGTCTTGAAGGTTGTTCTAGCCAGAAGAAATGCAAGTGGTAAGTACATGAAAATATTGATATTGTGGGGGAGTTTCGTTCTTGATTGAATTCGTACAGATTAAAGACAGTCTACATAGGACTACAATAGAGAAGCTTACTATTGCAGGAAGTTTATTACTATTGATGTTTTATATGGAGTGGGTAGTATGACTCTTGAGGGAAACCTTCGCGTGGCCTTACATTCTAGGGGCCACATTTCCCCAAAAAATTATTAAATTAATTCCAGCTATTATTCTAAATTTGGCATCAAATAGTGTACAGATAATAATTAATAGTAGTAAGTATTCGCTTAGTGATAGGATTACATTCCAGATTCCTGAAAACCCTAACTTTATGTAATTTAAGATTTATTCGAGTAATGTGTTGTGGTGCAGTATAATACGCCACCATTGCACTACCGCTGTTGGTCTACTGAAAACTAACAGTGCAATGGTGCAAAGAGGAATTTAATTTTGTTAACTTAATTTGTTTGCATTTAATAAAGTACAGTCATTTAATGGGTTGATCAATGTTCCATAAAACACGAAACATTATTAAGTAACATAAATACCGAATAAGAATTAATATATTATAATAGCCTAGTGCTAAAACTAAAAAAGTGCCGTACAAATGGGGGCCCTCAGATTATTTTTTTTGCCCACATTTTCTTACTACTAGCTGCTAATTCCACAGTTATAACAACAATACTAGGCCTCCAGCCCTTAAATCCTCATCTTACCCCTTTACCTGGTTAAACTGGATATCTTCTCTGCATGGTTACTAGCGGGGGAAAAACGTCATTTTCTCGTTTTTGTGTGGTTAATCACTCCCTCGAGTATAAGACAAACTTCGCAACGATGGTTAGTCGCGGTTGCCCTTAGCTCCTCCTTAACCTCAGTACACCACCCTCCGACATAGCTGACAGCAAGGAGATTTGACAACAGTTAACTGAGAGAAAGAGAGAGCAAAGATAAATCTTTCCTTCATAAGATCTGTAGTTCTCACAGTTAAAGTATTTGTTTTTGGGACGCTGGCTAGCTCTTCTCCTAGCTGAATAATTTCGGGAGGTTCGATCTTGAACCTCAAGACCTCTCTCTGGGTGAAATATGACTGGACTCGTAGGCTTTGAGATTTGATGCTGGATCACTTGGGGTGCTATGTGGAATGAATACTATTGGGAAACAAGGGCTGCTTAAATAATATGTGATTCTTAAATGTGTTAAACTAGGTACGTATGTATTGCATAAATATTTAAAGACATAGGTGATAAATTTATTCCGGACAAATGCATGGACATACACTTTAAGATAAAACTGAATAGTAAAATGAACAAAACATACTTTCATTGTGAATTAAAAATAAAAATCTTTTACATGGTGAATTTATTAGTGAATTCCAAAAAACTTAGTGTAAAAACCAAATTTAACCGTTACACAAATTTCTTTCATCATCTACAACAGCGGTTCCTAAACGTTGTGAATGGGGTACCACTCCAAAACTTTCCGTGCCCCCAAGATAGTTTTGAATATTTACTATTTCGGTACATCTATAATGGTGCGCAAGGATATAATAACAGACTGCGTGACTGCACCGGCTGTCTAAGCTTGAAAAAATGTTGCCACCCCTACAATAACTATTTAAATCTCTTTTGATTTTGCTTGAATTTTTTATAAAATATGATGAGGCCCTATCTTTTTCAGACTTTAAATTGCTTTTTTTGTTTGGCTTCTCACGAAGTACTACCGAGAATAATAACTGTACGTACCACAGTTTGAGAACCGCTGATCTACAAGATGGGTACACGTAAGTCAATATCCATCATGGAGGTAATATTTTTTAGTAGAAACTTTTTTTAACTCATAAATAATTTAAAAGTATTATTTATTCACTTAAAATAGTTAGTATCTTGTTCCTAAAAGTTTATTTTCAACGTAATAATGAATATGGCTCAAACACGTCATAAGCAAGCCTGGTAGAAAAACAGTAAAAATATTATGAGATTGCATAAAAATATCAACGCTTACCCTTAAACTATATACATGTATATCTATATCCTACTTCCTTAGAAGACTTTACAAACAGGTGGAAACTTTCCAGGATGAATTTTCTTTCGTTTGGTCTTTATTATTAGATTTTGAGCTATTTGATTATGTAATTAATCACTTTTTATGTCTACATGTTACAGAAATAAAACATCGCTAAAAAGCGTCGACACCTTTTCGTGTGTCCCAATTTGCATTCTTGGGCCTCCTTCTCAAAAAATACGTATTCAATCATTAAAAAATATACATATAATAATTATTAGACAGTACCTAAATGTAAATTTCGACTTATAAATTATTCAAAATCTCCATTGTTGGATTGTGATTATTATAAGTGTTTGTTTGTTGTCAATTGTTTTCGGAGATAACAATGATTTGTCACAAATTATAAAAGGAGTAAAAAGTTGTGATAAACTCAACTTGGTCACAAGTTATAAAATGAGTAAACAGTTGTGATAAACTCAACTTGGTCACAAGTTATAAAATGAGTAAACAGTTGTGATAAACTCAACTTGGTCACAAGTTATAAAATGAGTAAACAGTTGTGATAAACTCAACTTGGTCACAAGTTATAAAATGAGTAAACAGTTGTAATAAACTCAACTTGGTCACAGTGTATCCAGAGTTCAAGAGAACAGACCTTAGTTATGTGTATTGATATAAGTCAAAACTTTTACAAGATACACTTTGGGTAAAACATAGCCAACATTTAAACTACTTGTCAAAGTGACTAACGCTATATCGTCTAGTTTGGTCCTAGCAAAAGACGAGTGGGAGCTGTTGACCGGCCAAACCCAGGGACTGTTTACAGTTATACACGTCTGTACTCACTGAGTCGCACATTGAAATAGAAACATAAAGAAAATAGTTAAAAAGTAATATTTTAAAATGTGTTATTGACTGATAGCACTATGGCTCTGTCTTATAAACACCACAGTGGAACCACGTAAGTAAACTTGCAACCTTTCAAGGTAAAAGGAGTATATATAAATATATATATATTTATTTTGCCTTTAAATATATATACAATGTGCATACGTATGTATGTATGTATGTATGTATGTATGTATGTATGTATGTATGTATGTATGTATGTATATATGTATGTATGTATGTATGTAATATATGTATGTATGTACTGTACTCTACATATATTTTTAAGTAATATATAACCTACTTTTACCTCAAAATGTATATATATGTGTGTATCTACATATATTTTTATGTCATATAATTATATATAGCTATTTTTAAGCTCTATTTAACAGTCAAATATGTGAATGTTCTGTACATATGATAAATAAAAACAATAAACAACTATAACAAGTTCATACGACAGATGTATGTAGTGTAAAAACGTCAATCCTGATTATTAAAATGCTACCCACCCATAAAATAGTTATGTTATAATTTAACTTTAATACTTAAAACAAAATAATGTCAAGTTTTCTTGATTCAAATGACACAAAAACAACTTCAATAAGGCTATAAAGTGGATTACTGTGAATCTGTCATCCCAGTTAATGCCAAGTCCTTAAATTAAATAGGTATCAATCAATTGTAAGCAAATATTAGGGGCTTATGCATACTAAATATTGACTTAAATAGGCTTATATTAGATCAAAGTTATCTTACTACACATTATTTATTCTATATTTGATAATCTCGAGGTAAATATTGCTGAATTGAAGACATTTTGTTTATTTGTATGTACTTTTAACAATTATTATTTCTAGGGACATAATGACGAGAGACATATAGATAACGTTTCCAAGAATATAGAGCTGGGATATTTGTAGAAAATAAAGTCCAATTTAACTGTGTAACGTACGGAAAGAATTGGGGTTCAAACTTACCCCTAAGTCAATTTCAGTTTATAGCATTTGGGGAATCTGATAAGTCCAATGTCATCTAAATGATATTAGAGATATTATTTGGTGGTTAAATAAAGGTCTTACGTATTACTGTGGATTCATACGTTCGTCTAAAATCTAGCGCAGAACAGAAACGTTGTCACTTGATGATCTCTAAGCCAATCACAAGATTTCTGCCGAATCAGCGCGAGCTGTTCTGCTGGAGTTCAACTCATCTCTACTTTGTCCGCTCTGCCTGAGAAGTTTCAGCACAGGAGAACTAATCGAATCTCAGAACCAACCATCTCAAATCAGTGCGCGTGCGCATTTGACAACGCATGCGCTCTACAACCAAGAGCAAGCAGACAGCTTCTTTGGCTTTTGTGAGAAAATTTGAAATAACCCGTTAATGTAAAGCTTTATCGATGTATTGGATTGTGCCACGACACAGCGTTATAAAGTGAAAACCTCTATCATGACAATGATCTAAAATATATGTTTATCCACTAAAAAATAAAATATGTTGATAATCAGGCGGCTGTTTTAAGTTAGCGTTGCAATGCATTATGGGTAAACATAAAGTATGTGAGTTTCTGTGCCACTCAAGCAGATTCTTCTTTCTATTTTCTGCGAACGTGTGAATCAAGCTTTAGTAAGTCATGGCAGCCTGTATTTTATTTATTGTATGTGGAGTACAAGTAAACTATATGTCACAGCACGGCATCAATTGGAAGGCATGTTTGTGTAAACATTTTATATTGTGAGTGGCGAATGACATAACGAATGTTACGAGGTTGTTTTGATCATTCAATATACAAATTCACTAAAGGAGCTGACCCAAAAGGTGGTGTCAGCATTCCTTAGCTAGAAACCAGGCCGGCGGCCCGGTTAAAATGGAAGGTTTGGAGCCCCTCGCGGCTGACTACAGAAGACCGTAACCTAGGAAGTCACGCTGCCTGTCATGGGGCCACGCAGGCTAAGTTATCGGGTTCATCAAGTACCAGTTGGGGCTGCCACTTGAGCCCGGGGAACCAGGTTCGATGACTAGCAGGGATCGCCTAGCAATCAGACAGGCCGGAGGGTAAGGGGTAAACCTAATACACCTCGTTTTGTCACACGCTTCCTAATATTCTTTTAGTTATTTAACTTTAACTTCACTTTTAACATCACATTTGTAACAACATAGTAGTATTGTATTAATAAACCTTCTAAAAGCCAGGTCTAATTTCAATCACGAACCCACATGAGTAATAATATCATCCCCCCCCCCCCC
>CABFWO010004574.1:31831-48970 GCA_902155825.1 Timema genevievae
CGGCCAAAGACATCCTTACAGATCGACAAGGTCCACCCGAATTAACTTAGACAAAAGGGGTGGTGACAATAGCATCAAGGAAAATATTCCGAGGTGGAAGAAAAATTACATACATGTTTAAAAATACTTACTTTTGAAGAAACTAAATCTTCTAAAAAGATTAAAAGATCCAATCTTTTACTAGAGGGTGTAAAGAGGGGGACAAAGTGAATTTATGTTAACATCTAAAAAATTAATGGTTTTCTCAAATAATGTTACGTATTCTTTTTTGATGCTTATAAAATGATCTTCAGTTCGTTTATTTTTTATTTATTTACAACAAAATTTTAAAAATGATGTTTTTATTTTTTTAATTATCACCTTATTTTACCTTTATCAAAATATTCCATCTTTTACCTCAATTTTCCATAGATAGAAGTTTTTTTAAATTAAAAATTCTTTAGCTTACGTTGAAGATTATCAAAGCCTTTTCGATTTGCTTTTTATTCGTTACCGTACGATTCAAAATGACAAAGCTATGGCATAAATAATCCAAAAAAGTCATGTTTGTAAGAAATTAAAAATACAAAAATGTGTTTTGACTATGTGTATTTTTACAAAACCTATTAAATATTTTATTAGTTATGTGAAAAGATTTTTTTATATCCATTAGTGTTTCCAGCCTGTGGCATGGGTCAGTTTTTTATTTACGTTAACTATTTTCCACTAATGGCCTGCTAGGTCTGTCGTAGCTTCATATGTGAATGGGTGAACCTACATTTTACCAATTATAAGTGTTTCGTCGAATCTGGGGATCGAACCCGGGATTCTTAGATCAGTAGACAGACACGCTACCTACTGAGCTAGGGTGTCGGATATCATTTAATAATGAAAGAACAAAGAATTTGTAGTTTTTTATAAAAATAATTGCTTCCCCCAGGAAAAATTTTGTATAAGCATTATTGGTCCAAGCAAATGAAGTGTTAACATTATCATTAGCACCGCGTCTTACTACACGTTCGGGTTATACGCACTTCCGCTAATGTGCAATGGTAGGGTGATTGTGAGATGAAATTGAGGACCTACAGATAAACGTGGAATCCGAACCACGGTGGAGGCCTGGCATTCCTCACATTCACAAGTTGTGATTAATACACATCTTGTCAGAGGTGAAGGAAGGGTTTGGCAATCAGATAAATCTGTGCCGGGACCGAGGATTGAACCCCAGACCCTCAGCACAGAAGTCCAACCCCTAGACCACCAGGTCACCCTAAGTGTTAACAATTTATAATGCTTTTTTTTTTAGTTTAGTGAATAATCTTTCAAATAGGGGGTTATTCAACTATCTTAGTTAAAGCCTTCAGAAAAACAATTTTAAATAAAATACTTTAAATAGAAAAAGGCCAAAAATTCATAATATTTGTGGAAAAAGATTATTGTTAAATGTGTTTATCTAAATTATATTTAGCATACTTTGAAATGTAATGTCATAACTACATGATCCTGGATTGTGTATTTTTTAAATGATTTTAAGAAAGAAAATATTGTACATCAACGTAGCTTATTTTTTAAATTTTTGAAAAAAAACAGGCAATTAGTATGGTTTTTTTTAATAACTTGAAAACTCCTCATTTTGCACAAAACGTTTATTAAGTTAAATTAAAGTTAAGAAATTTCCTAGATTTCAGTGATTTTTTTTTTGCGAAGAATTTAAATTATTTGAAATACGTCTATGATAAAGCTAAAGTTTCATAAAATCATACAATAAAAAATTAGTCATTTTTAAGCATTAAAAACAATAATTTAAAAAAGTTGGAGGAAATATGAACTACATCATTGTAAAGAACAAATATTTTACTTCAAAATGCCATATAACTCAGAACACAGATTTAACATGTTCAAAAAATCTTTATCTAAATAAAGACCTTATTTGTAAACTCTACAACCAACTTCAAAAGTAGTGGCCCATTCAGGTTTTATAACAAAATTCAAATTTGGTTTGGAAATAAAATTCCATCTAATGGCTGGGGATGGGATTAAATTAATGATTCTTTCCACCCTAAAAAAATATTCTAGATGCAGCCCCTTACAAATGTTGAACATCATATTCTGGGGCTACGATAGATATTGCACTAATGCAAAGTGCAGTTGACGAAAATCAGGTTTAAAATGGACCACATTCTATTTAAAAAATTCAAGGAACTGAATGATTTAATAGTGAAAGGCAAATACTTCTGACGATGAAAATGCTATCGGAGAGTCGGATATTAAAAGTATTGATGATAACGATTCCGTTAATGGAGACACCGTTTTAGCCGCAGAATCCGAAGTTTGTTAGGTGAGTTTCAATTTTCAAAATATTACTTTCATGAATTTTAATTTTCTTTCATTTCTGTTAAGTCCATACAACGCTTATGAGTCAGATAATTAAAAAATCAATTTGTTTATTTAAAGAGGACTACTTTTGTAATATTCTGTTTGAGGTTGTATGTAATTTTAAAATTGTTTATTGTTTATTTATGTTATTTCTAATTGATGTAGATATGTACAAGTTATACTTTTAAAATAAGAATAGTTAAGAGTGTATAATATTATTATTTATTTAATCTAAATAACCATGTATTATCAGTAATAAATTTTCAAGACTAAAAACTATTTATATATATATATATATATAAAATCAAGTTTAGTAACTTGATCCGCTCTTAACTAATTACTAAAAGAAACCGTACAATATTAGCCTCGGATGACCAAAGCTATGATGGATAACTGAGGTTAAAACTGAGAGGGCCCATCTGTTGACAATTTGGCGAGAATATGGACTATTGGAACAGGGAATGTGAGAAGAGTGTGTGGTAAAGAGAAAGAGCTGATTGGAAGAAAAATGTATATTCTGTGTATATGTGAAACCAAGCGGAAAAGGAAAGATGTTTTGATCACGAGTGATGGTAGCCTGGCACTGTGGTCGGGTGTGGATGAATGGGTGAGAGGAAGTTGGGGAGTACCTAGGTTTAATACCAAGCCCAACAGATAAGCTGTTTGTGAGAAGGTATGAGTTGGTGTCATCTAGACCTCTATCAGTACGTGTGAAAATAGGTATTTGTAGTATTATGTTGGTTGGTCTGGTGGTGGGTGAAGACGAGAATGTGAGAGCGCAGTTTTTGAGCTCAATGAGGTCTTGAATGCATGGGAACCGGCTGAAAGAATTATCTTGTTGGGAGATATGAATGTATGGATGGGTAGCCATAGAGAAAATTAAGATAGAGTGTTAGGAAGGAATGGTGATGACAGGGTAAACAAAAATGGTAAAGAGTTAGCTAGTCTATGTTTAGAAAAAGTTTTATTTGTATTGAGCATATGGTTTAAGTACAAATATATTCACTTGTATACATGGCAGAGGGGTGATTCGAGAAATATGATTGATTGTGTGGTGTTTAAGGAGAGACTTAGAAGTATAATAAATAATACTAGGGTACCTACGTGGAGCTGAACGTGGAACGGATCATTTCATAGTGATCTCAGTAGTTGAATTAGGTAGGAATTTTGAGAGGAAACAACGCAAGACTAGTATTAAGCAAGTAAGAGTGAAAGTGAAAAAGTTGAAGAATAAAAATGTGAGAGTGCAATATGAAAGATTGATGAGCAAAGAATTAACCATACAAGAGCATTAATGGAATTTCAAAATAAATGTTAATGATTTTTTTTAAATGCTTGGAACATAATAAAATAGATTGTAGCTTAGTGCGCTTAAGATGTGTGGATATGCAGTGGTGTGAAACTTAAAAAGAAATTGATGGTGGAATGAATAGGTGAAAGAAGCTTTGGGAGAAAATAAAGGAACATGCGAATGAATGCTCTGAAGAGTGAAATGGAATATAAGAGGTTGTGGGACATATACAAATATAAAAAGACGAATGTAAATAAAGTAGTAATGGAGAGTAAAGAGCAAAAAACCATTAAAAGAATTAGAAATAATGCAGAATAATATGAAGGAAATAAGAAGCTGTTCTGGGAGTGGGTATAGAGTACAAAACAAGGAGTGCAAGGAAATACCTGTGGGATTCAGAATGAACGTAGTGGGATTATCTGGGCTTAAAACCGTATAAAAGAGCGAAGGATGAAATATTTTGAACAAGTGTGTGGAAAGAACGTAGTGAAAGTGGCAAAAACTATGGAAAATCTAATGGTGAGTGAAAGAATTTACGATGCTGAGATGCTAAAAACTATGAAAGTAAAAAAAAGGCTAAATTTGCAGGTGCAGATAGGATCACAAGTGAAACTCCAAGGTCTCGGACATGGAACTACTTGCCAAATTGTGTGAGCTGTGTGTGCTGGGATTTCGAATGTTTTAATGACCGTACGAAAGCTGTCACAGTACCTTTGTAGAAAGGCAAAGGTAGTAAGAATGAATATAAAAAGTATAGGGTAATTAAATTGTAGTATTCTTCTAAAGGTTTTTGGGAGAGTTTAAATTGCGAGGGTGCTTGAAAAAACTACGGAAAAGATTTTGGATTTGGAATGTTGCTTCATGCCAGGTAGAGGATGCATGGACCAGACATTTGCACTGCAACAAGTGATTGAGAAATTGACTACAGTAAGGAGGAAAGTTAATTGTGCATTCGTTGATCTGGAGAAAGCGTACGATAGGGTGATATAGGAGAATGTTAATGAATGTTCTTAGAGACTATACTATAGATACATGGTTAGTAATTGCAATTATGGTGGTTTATGATGGAAATAAATCTTAATGGGGCTTGATGGGGCTTTAAGCGAATGGTTTGAGATTGAACAGGGTGTTAAACCAGATTGTGCTATGTCTCCATGGTTGTTTAATGTATTCATGAATAAGTGCATGAGGAATGCTTATAAGAAGGTAGTTGCTGTATATATGAACAATGTGAGTGTGAGAGTGCTGTTATATGCAGATGATGCCGTGTTAATGGCTGAGAATGAAAGTGACTTGCATAATGGATTAAATCGTATGAATGTGGGGGCAAGCAGAATGCATCTTCGTATAAATGTCTCTAAAACTAAGCTGATGGGTTTTGAGAGTAACGGATAAGGAAATAATTGTCAGCTTAGTAAGAATAAAAACTTTTAGCACAAGTGAATATGTTTGTGTATCTGCGTAGAATGTTCTGTAAAATGGAAAGATGGATGGGAAATTGACGTATGGGTAGATGAAACTCAGAGATTAGTTTGATATATATGTACTATTACAAATAATGTAGTATTTAAAGAGACAAAGTTGGTAGTATATAAAAGTGTGTTGACGACAACATTGTTTTATGGATGTTAATCGTGGGATCGTCAGGTGAAACACAAGAGGCAATGTGAATAGGTGGGAATAAAAAAAAATATTTAAATAAAGTTTATTATGGACTATAGGATATTTAAGGACTATAAGAACGATAAGGAATATAGTCACATTAAGATTATAAGAACGTTTTCAGAAAATTGGTTCATTTCAGAACAGTTACAAATAAAACCAAACCTCTATTTTAAAATTATTTGTACACAATTAGGAAAATAATTATAAAGTGGCAATATCCATCCACAAGCTGGTAAATATGACAGATCCCCAAGCAAATCAACACAAACACGCCCACAAATGACAATACTAATTAGAGTATTTAAAACCATGTATTATTATTGCATTGCGAAGAGAGCTTTGAGCTACAAGAGCGCATGAGCATAAAATTGAACAAGAATTTATGTTTTATTTTTCTCTCTTACTCACCAATTATTTCCAGCAGGAAAACACCATATTTGACCCTTCAAAGCAACCTAATTCTATGTTAAACTATTATAAAATTATATATTGGGAACCTATCAAAAGACTACTTTCAAAATTTACCCAAATCTCGTAGAAATCACGTCACACGTATGGCGTCGTTAGAGATGAGCTAGTTTTACCTTTGTTTTATATTTTATAATAATTATTCTTAATTAGAAAGTTTTAATTCTATATGTACAATACAGGTGGATATATTTTACTTTTGCCTGCATTTGGCGTGAACAACATTTTGACCCGCCTCGGTGGCTTGGCTAGCTAACGCGCCAGTCGTGTTGAGCTAGACCGCCGAGGACGGGGATATCGAGGTTCGAATCTCGGTTGGGGGAACTGAGGGTGGCTATCCCTAAATGGTTTTCCACTCTCCCTCCACGCAAATTCGGGTTCACTTCCTCTAAATTCAACCTTCCCTATTCCTAATCCATTAGTGTAGTTAGTACATCAGCGTATAACCCGAACGGGTAGTAAGACGCGGTGCTAAAATTAAATTAAATTAAAAACAACATTTTACAATAACAATCCACTTCTTAAATAATTTAGCGATGTCTAAACATCTGCGAAGCGTCTCAGCAGCGGAGTAGGTGGCCTCCTTGGTGTGGAACACGACGTAATCTACCCATTAAAATAAAAGTTATGGTCAAGTTCTCAGAAAAATTCATTATTGCGTAATAAAAATATATTACCAAAATATCCTCTTAGAAACAAGTGTTTGCTTTGTTTTTTTAAGCAAATTATTTCTTGTGGAATGTTTGAAATAAATAATCATATATTAGTCACATAAAGGTAAATAAAACTTCGTGTGAATGAATTAGTCCTTTACTACGTCACAAATTAACAATTCTCTTTTTGCTTTTAATCACCAACAAAACTACTAAATGACTTCGTACAAGAACAAAGCAGTCAGATCATTCGAATCTATTAAATATAATGAACCTGTCAAACCTTGCAGGTAAGAATTATTTGTGTTGATTTTGCGTGGTTGCATAGTTTTGCCCTAAAACATTTAATTTAATATTTCATCTTTTAATTCGATCATTACAGATAGAGTGGTATACATATTTTATTTCTCACTGTAGGTATTTAACGTATATTCTTAAATGTCGGTTTAAATTAACACACAACTTACAAACTAGAATAATTACCTAGCACTAACTATACTACATAGCCGGTTCCAAAGCTAGTAGCGTTTCACCAAAGCTTTTAGTTTCGTACAGCTTTGTTTAATTTTAACATTATTTTTAATAATTTTTTTAGCCCCACATCTTACTACCCGTTCGGGATATACGTGTATATACTAATTACATCAATGTGTTATGGATTAGGTAGGTTTAATTTAAATTAATTTCACCCACATTTGCGTGGAAGGGGGGTGGAAAACTATTTATGGATAACCACTTTCAGTGCACTCAACCAGGATTAAACCCCGATCTCCCCGTCTTTGGCAATCTAATCTATTGCGAGAGTAGTGCCTTAGACCATGCATCCACCGAATCGGGTAAAATTTTATTTTTACTTTTGTCGGATAACTCCTGTGCTAGCTCAAATTAACAGTTCATAAGTTAATTATGAAACAAACAATATTTTAAAACATTCCACTTATATATATTGTTATATAAACAACTTAACATTATTATTATTATTATTATTATTATTATTATTATTATTATTGAAGTTTTACAAACCCCTAGTAATTGAATAAATATATTAACTTAATTTCATATAAAAATATTTAATATTGTGAAAAGTTCCCAAACATATTTTTATTAGAGCGCTAGCTATAAATATTAGAGGGCACAGGAGTTTTCTCAGAGTAAAATAGAATATTCGAATAATAGATTAAAAAAAGTGTCTGGCACAATATTAATATTTGTCAGTAGTAACAAGCCAGAATTTATAGATAAATGTATTTTATAAATTTATATTGTATCGATATTTTCAGCAACTAATGTTTGTTAAACATTACGTTTCAATTTATGCTACAAACTTTTTTAGCGCTGCGTTTTATTATCCGTTAGGATTATACGCTTATGCACTAACTACGTTGATGGTGTTAAAGATTAGTAAGACTATATTTATAGGAAGTGTACCAGCATTTGCGTGCAGAGAGAGAGAATGAAAAACCATTTTGGAAAACCACCCTAAGTACACTCGACAGATATTTTAACCTTCATCTACCCGTCATCGGCAGTCTAGTCTACTGCGAGAGTAGCGCGTTAGACCATGCGGCTACTGAAGCGGTAATATATTACAAACAAAATATGGCCATCCTCAAATTGTGCATGAATTCTATTTTTAATATTTAGGAAAAAATTATGTGCAACTTATTGTTTAGATGTAAATTATTGTATTTGTGTACTTTGACTACCCGTCTTGAATAAATACATTGCTATACTAATTGTATTGGAATTAGAGAGGTACAATTTAGAGGAAATTCTCCTGCATTTAGTGGCGAGATAGTTGGAAACCATCACAATTAATCCGACTGGAATTCGAACCCCAGCATAGGTAAACCAAGTGAAACAATAATGACGCATTTCTCCACGTGTCCGTCGGCACTGTATCGTACTGTTTTATTCTTTGCAATGATTAACATGGATGAAAATTCTCATCTTGCAGATGCAGAAAGAATTGCACCGAACTCTTCTCAGAAACCGACAGGCGAAAAATCATCGACGAACATTTCAAAGACAGAACCAAGAATGAAATCGACGCTTATCTCAGCTCGTTGATAGACTTACAGTTGGAACCTTTCAGGAAATTCTTGTACCACGCCATGAGAGACCGCGATAGGTTCAGAGTTTGCCGCAAAGCCTTCATCAACCTTCATCACACCTCTGGTGTGGCTGTGTATCGGCTGACGACCCTGGTCGCCAAGGATGAGGTTCCGTTGGATAAACGGGGGAAACATGGCAACCATTGGAACGTCATGCCTTACTTTCTCACCAAAATGATCCACGCGCACATCGTCTATTGCTTAGAGGCGCAACATATCGGATTGGAAAACTTCGGGGACAGCAGGAAGGCTTTGGTGGTGAAAAGGATGTATGAGTCCTTCAAGGCTATGCATCAGCAATGGTGGAGGAAAGTTAGATATGAGTATTATGCCAAGTACTTCAGGAAGAACTTTCGAGACCAACATTTCTTTATCAATCCCAGATCCTAAAGAAGATTAAATCACTAGAAAACATTTGAAGGTTTTAGTGGAATCAAAGGACCTTAGGCTAAATGATTTTAGGTCTTAGTGCCGTGGTCCTGAAAGTACTATTCTACTTTTACCTCTGGTGTCCTTGTGCACACGCTTTAATTTCCAACTCAAATAGCAACGATGAAATATAGAAAAATAACATTGAATGAATTTAAATACAGCATCTAAGTGTAAACTGAATTCTGAAATGATATTAATGCTTTGTATTTTTATATACTTGGAAATTATTAATCATTCTAAAGAGCGTGAATGCAATTCGGGGTGTCAAAATCAAACATTCCGGAGATAGCAATTTGGCGACGTCACACCTCATATCTGTAGCAGGATCAGCGTTAGATGGATATGTCGCGTTTCGAATCCCGGTTGAGTACAATGGGGATATGTTTTTATTTTTAATGGGACGTATCACTCTTTCCAGGCATTAAGTAGTGCGCGCTTTCTACGAATTACTGTCCTCATCCCTGCCCATCATCTTCATTAGTCAATAGACAGTAAAGCACAATGTTGGCACACATTTTGTTTAGTTTTATAATGACGGAAGGGCTCGGGTTTGAACCCTGACTGAGTGTACAGACGTGTTTTCTCCTGGAATCGGAATCTTTCTCCACGTAAATAAATCTTCACTTTGTTCAGTAATATTTTCCTCATCCCTACCCTATTAGCATAAATATGCGGCTAACCCTAACGGGTATAAAGACGTAAAACAGAACAAAATAATAGTTTATGTCTAAAGTATTCATATCTAAAGTGATACAGTGGTTTATTTTGCATGCGCTTGTATGACTGTGTTTTATATGTGTCTGAGTGACTGCACACGTGTGACTATTGTGTAGTCGTGTGTGTATGGGATAGTGTGCATGTGAGAATATGTGTATGGGTGAGATCGCATGTTTGTATGTGTGTATGTATGTATGTACACCCTTGAAGGTAGGCAATATTACGTTGCATGTATCCGTTATGGTATAGGACTATAGATTATGAGATAGGGTCATAGTGTAATCTGTCAAGGTAAGACTGTTCGCTTATAAGCTATACCATAGTGCAACGTAAGCTTGTATATGTGGATGTATGTATGTATATATGCGTGTATGTGTTTGTTTATGAATTAGCATGTGTGTACTTGTGTTATATGGTGAAGTTAGGCGGAGGTGTTTATTTTATATATATTTGAACCACGTATACTGAACAGGGATTCAACATCTGAAACTCCTTGTCTTCGTGTGCTACTACTCTTAAAACTGAGCTATTCATCTCATTGTCCACATTCAAGGCAATCTTGTATTGCGTCAACAGTCTAATCATAAAATAATGTGTTTACGAACTTAAGGTCTGTACTCCGTATCTGGCCTCGTGGTCAGAGCTCGTGGCTGCTGATCTAGAGGTCCCAGGTTCGATTCTCAACTGGTACTGGTAGAGTTACCACAAAATGGGAATAGTTCCCATGGTAAGCAGGGTTTGGTTAGTTAGACTTAGTTTAGGTTAAGAGCTTAATTCGCTTTACCCTGTTACAATTACTACCATCATCCTCTCATCTTATCAGGACATAGAAAGAGCCTCCACGAAAAATAATATAGGATTAGTATATTTGGGAGTCTTCTGGGCAACGTACTAATTAATACTGGCTAATCCTTTCGCAAACTGAGCTACAGATTGATGCATCCCAGACACGTCATTTTAATAGCAATTTATATAAAAAAATAAACTTTACATTTAACTTGAAACATCACACGAAAAATTAAAATATTAAAAAATTAAGTATGTTAATATAATTTGCTGATATAGTTTTATTTTAACGATTGGCCAACACGAGATAAGGTAAATATGGACAAGAAAGTGTGTACAAAATTAAAATTGGTATGAGCTGAAGGACAGTAAGAATGTGGAGCTTACGGAGTAAGTAGACGAGACTTAATATTTCTTACTGACGACTGACTTGATACGGAGAGCCAATCACTGGAGAAGAAAGCAGTTAGGATCAAAGCGCGCACTGTAATGAAAGTCCCAATTGCAGCGAAGGGCTTTGTTCTAATATCAAGGAATTGTATTTTCATTAACTTCAACTCCAAGAGCAGTTATGTATACTCATAAAAACCGTGGCTAGATCAAATTGCTACAGAAGGTTTTATTTTGATGAAATTCATCAAACAGAATATTTTCTTGTTGATTGGTACATTACGTAATTACGGATAAGGCGTTTGTAACCATAATGAACGTAAGCTTTGTAGCCTAGCTTAGGCGAAATTATAATGTTTGTATATAGAGTAACTACTGACAAAACATTTGATATTGTAATAAATAAGCTTTACTCTTACGCAAACATTTTAAATTTATTTTCTTTGCTAACACTTTGTTAAATTCCCCCCCTAAAATCCCATTCAGTGACCTTACGGCCTAAGGTGTCGCTCAAACAATAGACTTAACTGCCTATGATGGGGAGATCGGGGTTGGATACCAGTCGGATGTAATAAGGGTTATCTTTTCCTAAATGATATTCCCATCTCCCTACACACAAATGCGGGAACACTTTCTTTAAATTACACCTCCCTAATCTCTAACATTTTAGAGTAATAATTAGTACATATGCGAATAACCCGAATGGGTAGTTAGACACGGTGCTAAAAGACTTAATTAATTAAGGCTTGTTATTATGTATCCAATTCAATCGGATGCAGTAAGACTCTTATGAAGGGCAGAATGGTCTAAGTAGTTAGACTCACATGCCATTGACAGGGAGGTCAGGGCAACAGTGGATCCAGGGAGCATTTTTGGGGGTAGGGTTGGTAGAATACTGCAGAAAAGCTAATTGGTGTGATATGGTTAACATTTTAATTTAATACCCGCCTCGGTGGCGTAGTTGGCTAACGCGCCAGTCGTGTTGAGCTCTACCGCCGAGGACGGGGAGATCGAGGTTCAAATCTCGGTCGGGTGAACTGGGGGTGGTTTTTCCTAAATGGTTTTCCACTCTCCCTCCACGCAAATGCGGGTTCACTTCCTCTAAATTCAACCCTCCCCATTCCTAATCCATTAGCGTAATTAGTACTTAGGCGTATAACCCGAACGGGTAGTAAGACGCGGTGCTAAATATTTTAATTTAAAAACTGTGTATTGTGTATATTGTATATGATGTATTATAGTAGATGTATTAATAGGTTATTTTATCACCGCATCTTACTACCTGTTCAGGTTATAGGCCTATGTACTAATTCACCCGCATTTGCTTGGAAGAAAAGTGGAAAACCATTTAGGTGAAAAAACCTTCAGTGCACCTGGTCAGGATAGAACCTATATCTGCCCGTCTTCAATAGTCTAGTCCAACACGAGAGTAGCGCGTTAGACCATGTGGCCACCAAAGTGGGTTATTTAATAACTATATGAGCCTTAGTCTATATACAAATCTTACATGTTAAACATGGACTTATTAGGGGAAGAATCAAGATAATATAATATATATAGTTATATACAAATAATATTCTGAACTCAAATAACTAAGTTGGTGGGCATGGGTACTAAATTTCAAGCTCATTTGGACTGGTTTGCCCATGATGGGAATTAAGGGTTGTTATCTCGGCTGGATGTATTGTTGGTGGATTTTCCTAGATAATTTCCCACTCTCACTCGATAAAAATGAGTGTGCATTTCCTCTAAGTCCGAGGTTCCTCATTCCAACCGTGATAGTGTGTAATTAAACGCGTGCAGCCAGAATGTTTAGTGAGAAGCGCAGCAATGAATAAAAATACTGTTTAGTGTTTTAGATGTGAACATAAGAAAATAAATATGCCAAAAAGACAAATACATAAATACAACCACATAAATATGGGGCTAAGCCAAGGGATCCGGGTTTGAAGCAAATCTATCTATTTTAATATTAAGGAGAGAGAAAGAAATTCTGTGCGATGCACCTTACCATTTATTTAAACTTATTTGAATCTAAGTCCATCTTTCAGTTCCATATGCTTTAATATCAAAGCGAGTGATTTATAACGATCTACTTTATCTTCCAATACTCAATCTCCATCCATCTCGACCATTCCATAGGTCTTCCTCTATTCCTCTTACTCATATTTAGTTGTCTATGCCTTCTCTCCAACTCGTTCTTTGTCTCTCTCGCTTTCTTTGTCCCTCTGGTTTCCAGTTTAATAATTGTTTTGGTAACCTTCCATTCCTCATTCTTTGAATGTGACCATACCGAATAAGTTTCTTGGTTCTTATATCGTCTATTGTTGTGTTTGCTACGCCCATTATTTCTCTAATACGCTCGTTTGTAGTTCTGTCCCTCCTAGATTTTCCTGTGGCTCGTCTTCAGAAAAACATTTCTTTAGCATATAGAACCTTTTAGGATTTCCCTTTCAGAGACCAAACTTCAGAGCTGTGTGTGATAATACTTTTAACTACTGTGGTGTATATAATAGCTAAATGGCCTTTCTACCTTGTTTGTTTCCTTCTTTTATGGCCTCTTAGACTTAACTTATTTTGTAATGTTCATCCCCAAGTATTTATATGCACTGCTGTGTTGGATGTGATGACCGTCTTCCAAAATTAAATCACGTTGTTTCTCACACATATATTTTGTTGGTTTTTTTAATGTTAAATTCTTAGCCCCAGTTTTTGTACGTTTCTGTAAGTATGCTTTTCATATACTCCAGCTCATCGTAGTCTTGAGCCAATATAAATTTACTACAGTGTACTGGGGACAATACTCTCGCAGCTTAGGAAATGGCCTCCTGTACTCACGCCCTCTTATACACATATCCCCAGTTTTACCACCATTCAAACTAACTATAAAGATCAGAATATCCATGTGATTTTATGTATGAATATATTTGTGTAGTGTTAGTAACATTGGTAACTATCGAATACTAAGGTCGTTAATAACCCTACTACAATAATTTAGCACAGTAATTAGACATTTACCCTACATTCTGGCATTCTTTCAGATTAAAGTATATTATCAAGGGTAACGAATAAGTAAAAAAAAAAATATTTTTTTTGAGACAGGCTAAAATAATTTATTTTTTAAACATGTAATTTAAACTGGACTGATTCACTTCAAAATTTTAAATTTTCTAAACTTCCACGAGTTTTTCAAACCAAAGAAAATATATTATTTTTACAGTATATGTTTATTTTTACAGATATGAAAATATCACAATTCTCATTTTTTTTCTAATAAGTTCTTGGCATAAAGATTATCAAAAAATCGCATGAATTGGAGATAAACCTAATAGTTTACATTTGGTTACCTGGGAACCAATTCTGACCTTCTACCACTACCATTTTATAGCTTATTGTGACAGGTTATGCAACAAGATGTTTTGAATAAGCATAGGGAATGATGTGGGGGATAGTCTCAGCTCCCCCCCCCCTATACAATCAGGGGTTCTCAAGTCCCCTTCTCTTCCAAAGCCCCTGGTCAAGACATTAAATTCCATTTCCACGATCCATTCTAGAAACGTGACTAGCGCACTGGCAATACTCCCGCATTTTCTTCTTCTTTGATTTCAGTAGTAAAACTGTTTTATAGAAAGAAGTACTTGCACTTGTTGTATAATATATATTGGAAACTTTGATTTTTAAAAAACACGGTGTCACTGGTATTGGTTTTTACAACAAAGGAAATGTTATTTATTTAACAAAACAAAGAAAGAAGAAATTGCATTTTTCAAGAATTTTCTCATGTCAGTATAATTCTTTGGCGAAATTGTTGCATCATGATATTGAATCCCAAACTGCCGTTATAGTCTTTTTCTAAACAATAAGCAACTCCACATTTAAAATCTCAAAGGAATGTTTGTACGACATTTTCTAATCAAATATAATTCTGCAATGGCTAATCTAGACCAGGGGTCTCCAAACTCCAAACATCCGGCCCGCAACAAGATTATATCTGGTCCGTCCCAAGATTTTATCAAAAAACAAAGTAATTGTTTCTCTTCGTTATCTCTCAACAACGCAGTATATTTGACATGTCCAGTTCCTATCAGCACGCGTGATTCCCCCCATGACACCGAGTCAGAGTGTTGTTGGAATTTCAAACCCTCATTTTAAGTCGCAATCACAATTCCTTGTACCCACAAAAGAACGGCTTGAGACGATTTTTAGGTAGTCTTCCAGTAGAGGGTTGTACAAGGAAAGTTCTGAATGATGTTACCTAATTTTTTTTTAAATTATAATAACTTCTTCTTATAAATATAATTTATTAGATATAAATTGATTCATTTCTCACAGAGAAGAATCAACCTCAATCAATTTTATCAAACACTGACTGGCTTTGGGAAGTGGTAATTTTTACAGACGTGACCGACCATATGACTTGAATCTAAATTTGCATGCTGAAACAAATTTTATTTGTGATCTATTCGCGCATGTCAAGGCATACAGGGCAAAAATAATGCTACTTAAAGAACAGGTGAACGTTACTTTAGCCTGTGAAAATGTGAAAAATATATTATTTGGCCCGCTTAGCAAAAGGTTTGGAGACCCCTGCTCTAGAACAACACGTGGCTATCTATAGAAAAAGAGCATGTGCATGATTTTAAGTTAGGAAGGTCATCACAACATTCCTTTTGATTTAAGACATGAAGTTGTTTATTGGTTAGTAAAACATGTTACTGGCAGTTTGGGGTTCAAGATCATGATGCAATAATTATCTAAATGACTCTACTAACATGAGAAAATAGTTGAAAAATTTTATTTCATCTCTCTTTATTTTGCTAAATAACCTAATGAACTGTGCTGTTTTTAATCTTGGTGAAATTAAAGGATGAACCCACTAACAATAACGTCAAATTTTTCAAAAGAACTTGTTCAGTATAATAAAACAAATCCATGGTTATTCGTTGACAAAATCCAACTTATATCTGAAATTTCAGAATTAAACATGAGTTAGTCTTGACAGCCGCGTTTCTACAGGCGCTAGCAGCGCTACTGTCGCTCTGCTAAAATCGCTCGTAAAAATGGGCTCTTGATGTATGCGTAGGCTATAGTCAGTGCAATAACTAGGAAGCGGGGGATATAACATTAAAAACTATGTCAATAGTACGATATGAGTAGAACAGATTTTATGTCCAGTAAATCCTCGCAGATCCGTATTAATTGGGGGAAGGTCTTCTGGATTAAGTGATAATTTGGGTTAGTGAAGAAAAATATATCTCAAGAAGAAAAAAGAAGTGGTATGGAACTCCGCACGGACTTTCTCACTCCATTGTTTAAAAATGGAGATGTTTACTCAAAACTTGTAATATATGTGAAATGAAATAGTAATTATATACTAGTAAACCCAAGCACAAATGGCGCTATACTTAGTTAAGCATTTTCTGACTCTCGGTTTTAAATTTTATAGTTTAATTTTTAAGGAATTAAAGCCTTCATTTGTATATTTGGACCGATAAAAAATATCAATATTGGATCCCCAAGGGTCAACACTTCGTATTAAAATTTAGAATTTCGGTTAAAATTTTCGACATTTTTTTAGGGGTTGCACATCTTATGGTTACTACATTACTATTAAATTCCTCATTTATAAATTTAGACCAATAAAAATTAACTATTGAGTCTAAAATGATAGAGAGAGATCATTGCTGTACAAATATTTCCCCTAAGAGGTTTAAGGAAAAAGATCATCAACTTTTTAAGAAATTTACTTTTTACTTACTTTATGGCATTCAAGAATTATTGCGTTAAAACTTAAGTAGTATCTCTGTACAACTAAGGCTCACAAAATTGTTTTAATATATTTGCCATTATCTAATAAACTATTGGTTTTATAAAAATATATTTCAAATAAGAGATTTTATTTTAATAGTACTACAATTTTGCAATGAAAAATTATTTAGTATCTCAAATAGATGAGGAGATACGAAAAGTTCTGCTTCTGTAAAGTAACCTGAAAATAATTTTCATGAAAAAATGAAAAAAATGACATTTTATTTATAATCTTAATCAACGCATCGATAAAAATTTTAATCAAAATCGTTTGAGCCGATTTTGAGAAAATTGATTTTTTTCTTTTTGCCCTTTTTTAAACTACTCTTAATTTTAGGCTTAGACAGACACACATACAGACAGCATTGTAAACAACAATTTTTAGGGTTCGGGGGCTCATGAAACGTCGACATCCATCAACATCTCGGGTTTGATTTTTTTTTGTTTTTTTTTTATGTTT